>BJCM01065263.1:0-15018 GCA_018326385.1 Flaveria bidentis | reverse complement strand
AAAGGATACATTAGCGGGTGAAGAACTTCCTTGTCGAGTGTTGTGGTTGTTGTTCCAAGGCTTACCACTGTTCCGGTTTTGCATAAAGAAGACCGATGAGGGTTGATGAATACCAGTCAGAGAGGTTTGTTGCGCCAATGACAACTCGTGATTAATGAGTTTTTCATGCAACTCATTAAAGGAAATGGTGTTGTCTCGAGCGTGAATAGCATCCAAGATCGGTTTGTAGGTCGCTTGGTCGAGACCATTTAAGATGGCGTCAACCACATCTTCATCATCCATCTTCTTTCCGAGAATCGCTAGTTCATCAACAATGGTCTTGATATCATGCATATATTCGGTGATCGATTGAGTAGGAGTTTTAGATGTTTGTTTAAGTCGGTACTTCAATTGCTTGATGTGGCCTCGACTAGGAGATGCATATGTTTTAGCTAACGTTTGCCAAGCCTCATACGATGATGTTGCCCCTGTGATGAGCGGAACGATCTGAGGAGATAGACTACCCACAAGTGCACCGAACAACAACCGATCTTGCCTAAACCAAAGAGAAAAGTCTTTGTGAGGAAGTTCCGTACCATTTGCATTTACAGTGGGTTTTGGTGCGGTGTGCGACCCGTCGATGGACTTGAACAGATCCAATCCATGAAGCAAAGCTTCAACTTGGGTTTTCCATGCAAGATAGTTTGAGGATGTGAGTTTAGAGTGGCTGGTAGGGTTACAAGAGTAAGATCCTTCATGGAAGGATTGATCAACAAGGATAAAGTTTCTGTTGACATTGGTGTAGGCGAAGCACGTCTAGAGTGTGTCGGTGAAGATGAAGGTGACGAGTGAGGAGAGGAATGGATTGAACCTTGCTCTGATACCATATGAAGGTATAGAGAGATTGAATGTTGGAAGAAAGATTCGTACTTTTATTCATGAAAAAGATAAAAATATATAATAGAATACAGGATACATATATGGAGATTTCCATGCTAACTATAACAACTTGTTGACTAAGCTATTGGAGATATACATCAGTAATAAATTATAAATATACAAAATAAATTATGGAGGGAAACCGTGTCTTTTCATTCCTTATCAGTTGTAACATCAACGTGGAATTAAACCTAAAACCTTTGTTCTAAGAAGCATAAGCCTCTATCATGTGAACTGGTACTACAATATATGTTAAGAGCAGTGGGGTTGTCATGTGGGGAAGAACATGTGAGGTGATAGTTAGTGATGAAGATATAGTAAAACTTGATAATATTCACCGAGTCTGAAGAAAACACAAAGAAAAAAAAAAGCAATGGTGCCCGCTCTGATTTTGGGGAAAACTAAAAAGACCTAAGAAAAACTCTTTTCTTGAATTTAAAAAATAAACCCATTTCCATGTCACCCTTAAAACTTGCAATTCTCCTTTTGCTATTACATAACAATTGTTATATTGATGAAGGACAAGTATGAAACTTGAAAAGAATGTATGTTGTTGGGAGAAGGGTGATAGCTATCAACCAAATTATAATTCTTTTATAATCGGGTTCTTCACAATATAGCCCGATTAATTTTTTCAAGTTAATATTTTTAGTTGGATTATATCAATCGACGTGTAGTAGTAATCATTGTTATTAAAATCGGATCGGACAGTAAACTGGTTAACTTATCGGTCACACTAGATGGCGTCATAAACAATAAGAAAAATTAAAACTATTTATATATATAATTAATAACAAAATATGAAAATAATATATGTTTTGATATAAGTTCGCATTTTTAAATAAATTATGATGCCTTAAATATATGAAATATGAATTTTAGAATACTAAGTTGAATAAAAATGAGATCTTGGAAAAGAATAAATGAAATCCGGCTGACCACAAATCCAATTCAACCAGTTTGCTAGTACGATCGGTTACCGCCGATTTAACCGGAAACGGCCCAAATAGGCATAATCAAGCCGATTCCGGTCTGTGAATACATTACTTGTAATATCATCACTTTTCTAGTTTTTTTATAAAATGAAATAACATTGAATGGACTAAAAGATTTTTATGAAGAAATTAGTTAATGGAGGTAATGATGAAATTACACTTTATGCAAATAGAAAATCATAGATATTGCATGGTGACATGCAGTTGGAATATAAAACAGTGTTAGGTCAAAAGAACAAACACAATCTTTTGCATAATTGGAAAGACTGAGCTGGGTTCAATTCTTGTACTTAAAATTGGACCATTAGCAAAAGAGGGCCAAATCTAATCATATTCTTCAAGTTATAGTCAATAAATCATTCTGTCATGAAACCTCTTTCATCATTTTCCCTCAATTATTTCCAGTAATATAACGAAAACATTTCATGCATAGTTGAAATACAATTTATAATTTCCTCCAATTGCCCTCTAACAGAAATCTAAGTCTCATATTCGAATCTTGAATCTTATAATCACCGGTTTCTTATTACATAACATCTTCAAGGTCACTTGTTTAACGCAAAATACTTTTGACCCTCTTTGGTTGCAGCGTATTTGATAGGTCTTATAAGTTTCCCATTATACAAGTTATTATAGCATAGTAGAACTGGTTAGAAAAAAAGAAACTACCTTGGAATTAATAGCATCTTGTACATAGAGTTAGAAAATTTTGAACCTTTGTTGACAGAAAGGTCACAAGATTACCCCTTCCCAATTCAAATTAATACAAATTGAACTAAAAAAACAAACAAAAAGAAAGAGACCCCCACAATTTCTTTCTTTTTTACCCTCTTTTTTCCACTTTAGAGTTTCATTTCACTATCATGCATCTGTCCATGCAGCAAAAACTGGGATATGAGGCCTCATTTGTGCTGCTGTTGGGATCCATGTATTGCCAGATGAACTTCCATGAATCTTGGAAGCCGATGACGGTGGTGTTTCAAGAACCATTGGGAGAATATTGTTTCTCTCAGGGCTATCTTCGCGTGAGCTGCTTAAACAAGTGACCAATGAAGAAGCATTTGAGACATGTGTTCCAAGTTTAGATGACTCATCCACGTCAAGCCCGGGTCCAGTCCCACTTTGATCATAGAGTGTCATCTTCCAATCCAATATGTTCCTGTTGGTGGCGTGCTCGGATAACATGGTCTTGGGTTCACCATTTTTAGCCTGTGGTTCGTCTGACAAGAGCTCGTTTGTAGCGTCTGTTTCCTTGTTTCGCCTAGCTAGTTCACCCGCTAAAAGGGTATTGCTTGCAATGATCTTTTTCACATTATACCTTGATATGTCAAAATTCGTAACAGCATTAACCCCACGGAATTTAATCGCAGCCACATCATAAGCCTCTGCAGCTTCTTCTTGGGTGCCTGTTATTGATTTTATTAAAATTTGTCGAATATTATTTAGAAATTTAAATGAATAATGAAAACAAAGGAAATGTGTTAGTTGGGTCCAACTTAAGATTGCTTTTGTGAGTTGTACCAAAAATCTGTAACTGCAACAAGACATAAATGACATGAAAACATGCATTGGCTCTTTAATAAAAATCAACCTTCTTTTGTTGACAAAAGCAGCTTTGATCATCATCTTTAGGGTTAAGATATTCAGAGATTTTAAAAGCATTCATATTTGTCTACTGGTTATCAGCTGAAAAGTTTCAATTAAACTTACTGAATGTGCCCAAGTAAAGATCTTTGTTCCCGGCTACGCGCCCAATCCGAGCTTGCCATCTGCCATGTTGATGGTGTCTGAAAATTACAAACAAAAAACCCACCTATGTTTAATATAAATTAAAAGAGAATAAAAAATAAAAATAGATGAACATATGTATTGCATTTTTTGATGGGTCAAGAACTCTGCAGACCTTGTTACTCCTCTGTAGACCGAGGCTCCCCTCGAGAAACCACTGCTTCTCCTGAAAACGGGAGATAAAACTTAAGTTATCGGGTTTTAATGGTTTAGTTAACGTTGATACACGATAATGTAGATAATTATAAGATTTAAAATGGGATAATTTCATAGTTACCGTCTTAAGTGAGCTACATATTCTTGTCTAGTCATGTTCTTCATTTCTACCATTTCTTGCTCATAGTTCTCCAACTGAGCATACATCATTAAATATTAGTTATGAAATATAAACTGTAAACATTACATATGTTAGGGGTTTGATATCAGTAGAAATTTACTGGAAAATTGATGTGAGTTGCAGGACCCCAATACTTAAGTGCTGCTAAATCATAAGCTCTAGCAGCTTTCTCCTCCATATCATAACCACCTAGAAATTAAAAATATATATATATATATATATACCTAAATATTTTACAACATTTATGAACATCAAAACATAAAAATTTTAAATGACAACAAGAACTGAGGCTTACCCAAATAAACTGAAGCAAAGTTGATGATCCAGCAGACAACAAACATGAAAATCATTAGTCAAAGATGGCAGAAATGTAAAAAGTCAACATTTTGAAATCATGGTGTTTTGATTACTAACCTTGTCTTCCCTTCCTGCTTTGACCTTCTTTCTTGCAACTGTTATCCCACAAATGTGCTTCATATCTACCAGTCCATCTATGCCTGATAAACAAACAGGTCAAATCAAGAAAAAAGATCAATTTTTTTAGCAAAATCAAGAAAAAAGTTTATAATTTGAAGAAAAATCAAGAAACCAACCTTGTAACACCTCTGTACTGAGAGGTTCTTTGACCAAATGTATCTAAAGATTTCCTATGAACAATCTGCTTTGGTTGGTCAACCTTCTCAGATCCTCTTTTCTTGGTATCCATAACCACACAGTCAGTGACATTAGCAGCAGGTATGATTTGTTGTTGTGATGTTGCAGTCACACATGAGGTTGACTGTGAACAACCAAAGCTCATTGACAAACTAAGAGACTGTAAATCACCATAACCACCACCACCATGATCACCACCATCCATGCCAGAATGATAGTTTCTTGAAATCCAACTCTTCATGCCAGTGATGTCATCTTCTTCAGTGTAACTTGGTAGATGTTGAAGGTTATCTGCAGAAATTTGGGCCTCCTTGACTTGCTCTTGTTGTACAGTTTGGTACAAAGCTCTGTAACCAGAGTAATCTTGATAGTGTTGGGGATGAATCTCGTGTTGCTGATGCCTATGGTTGTGTTGTAGAGCCTCATGATGATCAAGATTTTGGTTGTAGTACATTGTACTGGTATCTAAACCAAGAGCCATTGTTGCTCCATTTCCTCTGTCAAAGTCAGAGGTCCCCATTGTAACACCACCAAAGAAATTCTCAAGTTTTGGTGGAGTTGAACTAACCATTCCTAAACACAACACACTTCTTCAAACATCTTGATCATAAAAGTAAACAAATTTACAAAAAAAGACTATTGAAACTAGTAAACAAACCTTGTGATTGTGATCTTGTGATGGCTTCCATCAAGCAAAGTGACCCATCAGACTTCAGAGGCATAACAGGAAAAGAAGAGTAAATCCCATTACCATTTTCACCTTCAACTCCATAGATGTTCTGGTAGTTGAAATGAGATGGGAGATTGAAGTAAGTTGTGGGATTTGAAGAAGAAGAACTAGGAGGAGGATGTGTAGAAGAAGCTTCCATGGTGGAAGCTGTGGGATTTGTGTTTATATGAGGAGAAAGAGAGACACCCAACCAGTTGTTGCTGTTTTTGTTGTTGCAATTGTTGTCATTGTTGCCTGTGGTGGTGGAGGTATTGTTGTTGTTCATAGATTTCATTTTTGTATGAATCTAACTCACTTTCACACTTGGGATAAAGAAAAAGAGATTGTTAAGTATTGGTTTTTCTTGATGCAAAGCTCAATCAATCATTGGGCAGATGCTATACTAATCATACTTTGCCTTCCCTCCAAATTTGAAACTTAATATAAAGAGAAGTGTGTGTGTCTCTCTCTATATATATATATCTATAAGCAGTGTGTGTTGTTTTCAGAATTAATGGCATGTTAATTATCTTGAAAACTATATAAGACATGAGACATGAGAATTAGAGTGTAAATTTTTTATTTTTATTCAAATAATTACATTAAAAATTATTATATTTTTTTCTTATTTTTTATTAAATAATATTTTTTATACTGTTATAATTAATTTTTGAAAAAATTACCAAATTAAACATTTGACCAAAGTAAATTACTAAAATAACCAGTCAAAATTGAATTTTTTTTAAAAAATAAACCAATCGGTATGCGCCACGTGGCATCCCTCGCTGACGTGGCAAGGGAATAATGGAATCCCTCGCTGACTTGGCGAGGGAAAACCATAATCCCTCGCCCACGTGGCATCCCTCGCCAATTGATTATGTGTGTTAACAATTCCCTCGCCCACGTGGCGAGGGATTATGAGTTTCCCTCGCCCGAAATTACCAAAATGCCCCTCCTCGCCCATTTTTTTTAAATCGAGATATTTTTAATATTTATAAATATTTTAATATTTATTGTTTTTTAATACTTAAAATTTAATCTAATTTTATTTTCCCCTATATAATACACATTAACCCTTAACAAATCTTACAATCTCTCAAAACCTTCTTCTTAAAATTCTCTAAAATTTTTAAAAATGTCAGTTAATATCATACTATGCAGTGGTGGTAAATGATATTTTGTAAACGGTGTCGAAGAATATCTGTCATTAAAAGGTAAATCTGTTAGACATGTTCTTAGTTTATCTACTAACATAACGTTTGATGAATTAAAGTATATGATTTCTTCAAAACTGAGAATTCAAAGTTATATACGATTATGGTATAAAATGTCTACGTATACTTATTTTATCAATATTTCTGATTATAAAGATTTACTATATTTTATTAATGTTGTTTTTAATGGTCAAAACGAATTTTTTACGTTATTCGTCACTAAAAAAATTATTTCTAATTTAAACAATATTCCTGTGGATGACGAGAGTTATAGTGATGTTAAATAAATATGTGATTATGAAAACGAAAAAAATAATGATTTTTATGAAAAAAGGACACTTCGCTGATGTGGCACATCCTCGCTGACGTGGGCAAGGGAAGGGTTAAATCCCTCGCCTCGGTTGAAGGACTTTTGTTGACTCGGCGAGGGGTATGTCACATCCATCGCCTCGATAAATGCACCCCTCGCCTCGTGTGTTGTGCCCCTCGCTGACTTGGCGAAGGGTGGTCAAATCCCTCGCCTCGTTTGTTGTACCCTCGCTGACATGACTGACCGAATATTTTTTACCCATTTTCCACGTGGGCGAGGACACATGGGCGAGGGAATATGGGGTTTCCTCGTCCTTGGCGAGGGGTCAAACTGAATAGTCCTTTTTGTATTTTATTTGGTCAATGGTTATTTTGGTAATTTTGTTTGGTCAAATGTTTAATTTGGTAATTTTTCCTTAATTTTTTTTCTCTCTTTCACTTACAACCACATTTTAAAAAATATTAAAAAAATTAAGGATTGAACAGTAATTTTTTAAATATATCAATCCACAATAACATTTTCTTTCTCTATCACTCACAACTATTCAAAAATCATTCCATATAATATACCAAATACACTTACATATTTTTTAAGATTTCACGGTGAATGCTCTTATTCAATAAGTATGTAGAGTTGAAAAACGGTGATTTATTTATTTATTATCATACTTTCTTTTATTTTATTCTTAAACTATTTTCCTATGAAAATTGGATATGCATGTACATCAATACATCAGTACATATGGTGTGTAGTATTATACACGTCTTAAAGAAATACTAACAATAATTTTTTTTTAAAAAGAATGTTAAACATATTGAATCACATGCATCATAGTCTATTTGTATAAACAAAAAACAATACGGTAATATAGTTATTGTAGTTTTTAACATATATATATATTGAATAGAAAATAGTAAGTATGTTTTTAATATAATGTTATTCTTGATCCAAAGTTCCTTGTGGTCTGTCTGAAAAGATTTCTAAAGGAGAACAAAGCAAGTTCCTTTAAACTTACACAAAAAGAATGAGTTTACAGTAAACAATAATGTTGTCATCGTTCTTGCATACCATTGGGATCCGTGTGTGAGAAAGACCACTTCTTTTGCTTTTCGTCACTATTTTATCTTTCTTTTGTTTTTGGTTTATATGATACATGAATATATAGATTTATATATCAAATGTATAATGTGCATATATGTATGCAACTTATGGTATATTCTTAAACTATTTACTTCAACCCCATGTTTCATAAACATGATCCTTATTTACTAAAAGGATCGTAAAAAGGTCAAGATCTAATCTAGTGATCTTATTCTGTGTGGTCACCAATTTGATAATGGATTCCATTTTTTTAGATAAAAAAATATAAGAGGCCTTTCTAGTTTCATTGGTAGAGGTGCCAACAAATTGTTTATTTATAATCTTAATCAAGCATATGCAACTTTAAAAACCATTATAAATTAATTTGGTTACGTAATGACATTGATTAGCGGGTCCATCTCTTCTGTAACATTGTTGCGGTCTAAGAGCATCTCTAAAAGGACCGGATGGCGGGACAAATGTTCTCGTTGGAGGGCTCTGTTGCGTTCTAAGAGCATCTCTAAAACAACCAATCTATGAACACTGACCGCACTTGAGTAGATTCCACTTTTTATATAAGAGTGACGTTTTTTATGCGCTCTAAGAGCTGATTAACTTGTATACATATATGGTCTCTTCAAGAGTAGTAGTCACGTCACATATAGGTTTGAAGTAGTTTAAATTCTAAAGTATTTTGAGAGAATAAACTCATTGTAAACATTCAAAAAGACATACACATTAAGTTGCAAAATGAAAGAGATTAAAGGACAAGAAAGCCAAAGAAATCAAAAAATGCATATGGGAATGAAATTTATGAAAGAAATCCTATTGCAAAAGGTGTTAAGAATAAGCAAAAAGACAAAAGAGTCCTCCAGTTTTAATAGGTAGGGTGAAGAACAGTATTTGTAGGTTTGATGTGAGTGGGGTTGTGAGGGTTCATAAATCATAGATAGAAATAAAGATATACATACTACTGGAGTAATACTGGTGCTGACTGCTTATGCTTGGTAGGGTATCTTTGATATGAATCATATATCATATATCATGTATCATGTATATATGTAGCTTGTAAGCTATGGATGGTGTGTGTATGTGTGTGTGTGAAAGTACTAGTAGGGTTTGTAGGTGGTGTGTCTGATGACAAGTGCCTTGACAATCAGCTAAACGACGCCGTTTCAGTCTTCGATCACAGGTTAAACCAATGCCTCCATCCTTTTGGACTCTGGTTAAACAACGATATGTTGTTTGACTGACAAATCAACACAGTGTATTTTGCAGTCCCATGCTCCTCCATACATTCTCATACGCCATTTCTTTTATATATGTCTTTACATGCATGTATGTATAGTAAAGATATTATATTTTAAAGGTATCTGGTGTGTGTATATATTATTGTTTCTTTTTCTGCTGGTGGAGTTAGATATAGAGAAAAGTAAAGTAAAAGTGCTAGAGTGTATTTGGTGTTATATAGAATGGTTTTGAGTAGTTTTGAGTGAAGGAAAAAAAATGTTATTTTAGATTGGTATATTTAAATAATCACTATTCACTTCTTATAAATTTTTTAATATTTTTTAAAGTGGTTGTGAGTGAAGAAATTTTTTTTTAATAAAAGTATAAGAAGTATTATTTAATTTAAAAAAAGAGAGAAAATGTAGTGATTATTAATATAATTATATGGATAAATATAAAAAATCTACTGTGAATGTTCGAAGAAGGGTCAACCAACGTTGCTAAATTTGTGTTAATATGTGACATATGTTAACGATTCTTAATCGACCTTGATTTTTTTTTTAACATCGACACTCAGTGTAAGCTCAAATAAATTTTTTAATGCACTAAAAATTAAAGTAGAGCTTGTTTATTGTTATAACTTATAAGCCCTAAATTTAATCACCGCTTATGTATATTTTGTGTTTAATCTACTAAGGTCGTATATTTAATTAAAAGCCTATTTTCACCACTATCAAACATTGCAATTATCTTTAATCCGGTTTGTGAGGACATTATGTCACGAACTTGGACCCAATTGCCATTTGTGAAGATGAAAGTACTGGTGTGCTCGCGAAGTCACGATTACAAACGTTCATTTCAATTAACTTTTACTTATGCTTGCAAGTGATTAGTAATTTTTGTTTCATATGAGACTTAAAGACTTTTTTATGGTACCCTGATGTTTTATTTTTTTCTGCTGAATTAATATTTTATTATATTATATACTATATTTTATTTATTTGATCTGACTTGACTTAAATGAAATATTTTTAATAGAAAGTTAAGATACACTTCCCTCGGCCTCATCATGGATTAAAGATCATTGTGTACATTAATACAAAATTAAAAATAGGATTAAATGAGTGTCTTTATTGTTCTAAGAAAACATATGTATATTAACGTAAATTTTGAACCAAATGAATTGTAATTGAAAGGATGGTTGAGGTATCGTTATTTTTTGTCTTATTTATTTCAATTAAACCTCACCGTTAACTTCTTTCGTGTGTTCTTTAATTATGTAGTTACTTAAAAACATGAAAATAATGACATGTTTGTAACTTCATTACAACTCATAAGCTTGTTTTTACATTATGTCTATTGATACACAGTCATTTATAAATAAATTTATATATCCTACTTTGATGATAATAAAATTTTATTTTGGATTATTGGATTTTAAAAATCCGAAGTTTAATTTATTGTCCGGAATTAGTCCCAACTCAGTATATGTTTACAGATACTTATAATTTTGAGTTTATTTTTCCTCCAATGATTACTTACAAAACGATAGTTAACCCCGTTAGTTTTTTGAAGATGTGGACTGTTTTTGTGGCAAAAACACTAAACTGAAAGTTGAAATCTATAATTAGGTCCGTTAATTTGAAACTTTCGCATCCCAAACCCCTTTAATCTCCACCTTCTGAATTGAACCACCGAACTCGCTGGAAGTAGATTTCAAGTGATGATGAAGACTAGACAATGGAAAACGAGCCTAATGAGGCTAGGCAGCGGTGAAGTTGAAAAATGGCTCAAAGTTATTCACATTTCATAAAAAAAACTAACAAGGGTTAACTCTTGGTTAGTAAGGGATCATCGGAGGAAAAAATAAGTTCAAAGTTAGGAGTGACTATAAACATTTGCTGAATTGGGTTTAATCCCAACCAATAAATGAAAGTTAAGATTATTAATATTCAATAACACTTTTATTTTTACATTGATAACAATTTTTAATAATTAATTTTCGAATGGCACATACGAAAAAGAAATACTTAAGTTCTTGTTCAGGGAACAGAAGACCGGATGAAATAAAATGAAAATAACAAGTTTGGTAAAATGGTCTATGATCTGTTTGTCGATACTCGATCAAAAACAAGTTAAATTATCAGTCTTAGCTACCTTTATTATATAAGGGTAAGTAAGGTCGTCTCCTTAGAGAATATGTGGAAAGTGTTTAATTAACGTGACACGATTAACTAAAAGACTCAAACTTTTTAATTAAAAATTGAAACTTGGAATGGATTAATGAACACAATTACATAAAGCAACAAACTTGATAACGAACTTAATTAAATAACAAAAAACAATCACTTTCGGGTTTCCAATTTTGCAAGTCAACAATTGATAGTTTCAAACTAGAGTTTGTAAGAAAAAAATACTTCAAGATCTTAGCTTTTGATTAAAGTGTCAACAAAGGAACAATCTTTTAAGACTCCTTAATTCACAATGTTACCAATTCACTTATATCACGTTGCCTACTTTTCTTAATGAGTTCACGATGCAAGGAAACCGAAAAACTGATAATCAAGCAAACAACTTTATTTATAAGTAACTTGTTTGAATCAATCAAAATATAATGTTGCATTCAATAGATCAATGTTTAATACAAAAAACCTAATCAATCATACCAATCGTCTCACGTTACAAGAATCGTACTCCCGAAAACAATGAAGAGAACCTAGCCACACATCATCTTCGTTCAATCTTCAATCTTGACTTGGAGAATGTTTGTGGATGATTTGGGGAGTCTTAGAATACCAAAAATCACCTATAGTTCATCACTTTTCGTCTTCAAGAAGTTCTAGATCGGATTAGGGTTGTTTTGGCTTAAATAAACTTGAAAACCACAAAATTCGAAAAGCTAGTTGGGGGATCGGCGTATTATATGCCCATATGGGCGTGTAATATGCTCAAGACAGTTCCAATACGCCCAACTTTCTAAATTTTTTGTCAAATACACCCATAAATACGCCGCCATTACGCCGACCGGCGTATGATATGTCCAGGGCGGCGTATTATACGTTGGGCCCCTGAAAATTTTGATTATCAAATGTAACTTTTCACGAGCTTTCCGTTGACAGGTCGTGGGCCTCATAACTCTTTTTCTAGCCCAAGTTATGCACATTTTAAATTACAATGGTCTTGAACTTTTGGTTTTCACATTTCTTCACTTCTCGGGCTCTGATTTCCATCCTGCTTCTTCCCTACTCTTCATGTTTCACCAAACTTAGTTCTGGTTTCCCGTTTTGCATCTTTTCATCCAAAATAAGCTTCCTTTAGCTCCAATCACCTATAATCCAAAACACAAACAACTTGAACTTGTTCCATTATAATCATGATGTAAAATCAAACATTTAGATCAATTAAACACCAAATTGTTGACATGTGATCACATCCCCACACTTAACCTTTTGTTTGCCCTCAAACAAACTTACTTGCACACTTCTCCCTAATTAAGCATACATGCCACATTATCACTACCTTAAACAAGTAAGATCCCAAGACATGCTTAGTTTTCAACTTTATGATGTGATATTCACAACCTAATCATTCAATACTATTTGAATTTGAAATATTTGGTTGGCATATACTCCTATTTTGCTTTAAACATTCATGCATTCACATTCCTCATAATAAACACTTCTCTTAGTTTATTTTGTGGACTAGTGATGATATACACAGAGCTCTCAAACCACAAATGCTCATACTAATCATAAGCTCGTATATTAATCAAATCACCATCAATTGACACAATATTATACAAAAATCAAGAGGTATTTCTTGGGTGGTAATCTTAGGCTAGGGTTTGAGGTAGGATTGAAAGGGATTTTAGAGTGGTTAACGGAGAATGAAATCTAACTTAAACACAATAGATGTGTCATTTGTCAATGTAACTTTTCTATTTGCACTACTTGTAACAAATTCTCATACTATTTTTGGTTGCTGCATATTTTGGTCATTTTGACCTCATATTTAGTTCTTTTCTTTTCTATTTTTTTTCTCAAGAATAACCTTACTATGATTGAGCTGTTATTGACATGACTCTTCCAAATATGTTATGGTTTGGACTTCATCTCCTAAGGTTATATAAAAGGCTAAGGCTTTTGGGTTTATTGTTTTGGCTTGAAATGACAAGTTGGGGCTCAACATGGTGTCTATAGGGAGATTTTGTTGGTATGGAATTGAAAAGAAGGGCTTAAACAAATGGCTTAATCCTAATGCCTCTATCATATTTATGCACACAATAGTCTATAATCTTGATATGTATCAATTACACGAGTTCTAACTCGGATGCACATTGTGGATTCCCTCTTTATGCAAAGAAGTAAAGTAACTCATAGTATACTATGGATTTCTCAATTAGGCTCAACTTTCACAGAAACTATGGAAAGATGTAATAAAATGTGTAACATGTATGTCCTCTACAATCAGTTTGTTACACCACCTAGGACTTTCACCTACTTTTATGAAGATTTTATGATTAGGGTGCATTACTCAATTATCAAAACAAACACGCCAATGGATCCATTAGTGCACAAACTAGTAACAATTAACCATGTATGTAAAATTTTGAGTTCCATGTACAATTAAGTTTACTTAGAGGTTTTTTCAAAGTAGTTCACTTTTTCAATTTTTGAAAAAGGTCAAATTTTAAATTCAATTTCCCCGTATCCCCAAAGAGATATATTTTCCTTAATGTATGGTTTTAAATCTTAATAACCATGATGATAATGAATAAACAAGATACAGAAGGAGTACATAGACCTGATCATTAGTCAGAGTCTCCAATAAAGGACTTGCACCTATTCACACTTGAGTGCTTGTGTATGTTGCATTATTGAACTACAAATAAAAGAAGTAAAACTCACTGATGTGCTCTAAATTATACATAAAAATCCTATCAAAAGCACATTAATTACTCCTTAATATCTCTCTTAAAATGATGAATATGTACTTAAAAATATTAATTGTGTTTTCAGGTGTTTAAAAGGGCAAGATGGACAAAAGAAGCATATTTAACAAGAAATTGAAGTAATCTAAGCTTTGGAGTCCAAGCATGGGGCTGTGCCTCATTAAGCACGCCCCCATGCCTTGCTAGAAACACACCCCCGTGCTAAATTAACACACCCTCGTGTTTGGACATCTAACATGACAAAAAGTACTGTCCCCTAAAAGCAAGCACAAGGTCATGCCTATCAAGCACAGGGCCATGCCCTACCTTCAACACTGGGCCGTGCCATATCAAGCACGGGGCTGTGCGCGACACAACCTGCACGTACGAGCCGACCAACTTTCGTAAGCATTGTACTAGCACGGGGTCGTGTTTAAACACTTGAGAAAGCCTATAAATAGAAGCCTAAGTTCCCCATTTTTGGAAAGCTTTTGGTGGGAGAGTTACTTTGTAGAATTCTCTCGAGAATCAAGTCTTCAAGACTATTTGGAGGCTCGGGAGGTGCATACAACACTTGGGAGAAGCTCTGAATTGGCAAAACACTATCTTGTAGAGAATTATGAAGAGGCTGAAGCAACCAAACAGCCAAAGACCTTCTGCATGCATGCACATGAGTACTGAAGTAGAAGCTTCGGAAGTTCTCACACCAGCAACAAGAAATACTCTAAGTGTGAAATCTTCCGAAGCCAAGACCAATATCTTCCGAAGCCAAACATGAAGTCTTCCGAAGCTTCAGAGACAAAGTCTTCCGAAGCCTTAACCTATGAAGACAGATTTCTTCCGAAGACTTTTA
>BJCM01065252.1:0-10145 GCA_018326385.1 Flaveria bidentis | reverse complement strand
ACGGCTGGTCCATTAGCATGGCTCAGTCATACGACTGAGTCTCATTCGCATATGCTCCTGCGAATGACCCTGTTTCATGTGTTTACAACATATCAGGTGTATTACACTAAGCCAAGACTATTCAACAAGCAATGGACACACTATATATGAAAATATATGCTCCAACAAATTCCCCCTTCGACGTTGCTTGCGAATAGTAGATAACACCTCTTACAATCTTCAGTTAATCTTTGCTCTGGTTTCCAATAGAATCACACAAACAACCATATTAGCCAATGTTGTCAATCCGTCGGGTTGCTACAGTATCCCTGAAAATGAATTTAGGCACAATAGCTTTTGTTTACTTTGTAGAACACCATCATAGCAGCAAGATTCCCCATATGACTGATTTTTCCAGATAGTGACGTGAACAGTTTTCCATTGCTTTAATCTTCACATAGGCTAACCTGATTAACATTAACACCTGCAGAAATTCCCCCTCACATTCAGCATATCGCAATATATAAAAATTGTGCTCTCTTGGCGTCTTCATATGGTGTATTCGGCAAAAAGTAGAAGGTTCCAATCCATAGCTGACAATCTCAACCAAATTAGCGTGCACTCATATTCATCATCAGAAACCAGCTTACATCATCACTTTCTGATTGCGTCTTCAATTTCTCTATACATGAATTCCCCCTAAGAATGGGAATCCTTGTTTTGCAGATAGATATAACTTGATTGGCCCATAAATAGTCAGATGCTCCTGACTACCCCACAAAATCAACACCGACTGCTGACATATTCTCTTCTCTATGTCGTGTTCCAATTACATTCACCTATTCTGCAAGTCCGACGAATAATGGGGTATACATCGAACTTCTTTGACAAAAGAACTTTAGGGTGAATATACTTTGCTCATCCTCAAATCTATGCAAGAAGCAGTTCCCAGACTCTTTTGTTTGGTCTGGAACAAATGCGGAGGAGTCAATGCGGATGGTTCATTTGTGCGATTGAACATACGACTGGTCCAGTCGCACGATTAAACATACGACTGGTCCAGTCGCATGAATGGTCCATTAGCAATTTCAGTCATACAAATGGTCCATTCGCATGGCCCAGTCGCATGAATGGCTCTTCACGCAGATTTTCAGATCTGGAGCCGCCAGGCCTACCCAAAACCCTAATCTGACGAATTTTACATGAACCGAAACAAAATAGGCATCATCAGATTTGAAAGGGTGATCAGAATGTGGTTTCAAGTTCAATTTTAACATAGAAACACCACACGTAACAAGATCTGAGCAAAACACGAAGAACACAAAGTGGGTTTAACATCAAGATCTGAAATTAGATCCAGAAAACAAGAGCTCGGGTTGTTAGAATGATTGTTAGATCATTCTAGCAGTAACCAGCTCTGATACCAATTTTGAAGTCGCTGGATCGGTAAACGTCCGAGCGTGTTCTTAACGGAAGGATAAACAATAGCAAAAATCAAGAGACAATCAATAACACGAACTATAATTTAATGGTTTCATTGATAAAACCTAATGATTACAAGCTCGTTACAACATAAGAATCAAGACTCTTGGCAAGGGGTGATCGCGCATGATCTCCCCTCTCATCCGGCAGCCCTAGGCTCCGGGCAGACTCCCTCTCAAATCCTTAATCTCTCTACATATTGAAACTGGTATATATAGGCCTCGACCCATATTAGATGCGACTTGGCCCATTCGTGCGATTGGACCATCCGTATGGTTCAATCATACGACTAGACCATGCGTATGGTTCAATCGTACGACTGGACCATACTTATGGTTCAGTCTTACGAATGTCCCAATCACATCTCCCAGTCGCATGGCTGGTCCATTAGCATGGCTCAGTCGTATAACTGAGTCTCATTCGCATATGCTCCTGCGAATGACCCAGTTTCATGTGTTTACAACATATCAGGTGTATTACATTAAGCCTAGACTATTCGATAAGCGACAAACACATTATATATGACAATATATGCTCTAACACAAAGGCTCATCTCGTTTAGGTCTATGGTATCCATATGGAGGGAATTTTGATATACATGCTTATTCTGACAGTGGTTCTAATGGTTGTAGGTTACACAGAAAATCAGTGACTCGGGGGTGTCAATACCTGGGCAATTGTCTGGTCTAATGGCAGGGCAAGAAACAGACCATTGTTTCCCTTTCTACAGGGGAAGCAGAATACATTGTTGCGTTTAGTTGTTGTTCCCAAGTCCTTTGGATACAACACCAGATGATTGACTATGAAATCAACTTTCTCCACACGCTGTTGTTTTGTGACAACGTAGCAGCCATCGGGATCGCTAAAAATCCTATTCATCAGTCTCGAATCAAGCACATCGAAACACGGATTCATGCAATTCGTGATGCCCAAGAAAAGGGTTTTATCGATATTATTACCATTGACACTAAAAATCAAAAGGCAGATCTTTTCATAAAAACTTTTGGTAAACCTCCCTTTTATGAATTGATCTCTATGCTAGGGTTAATATCCTTTTAAACTTCTTTTCTTTTCTTTTATAAATTTTTATTTAAAAAAATATATTTTAAAATAAAATTTTAGGGGAGTAAATAAATAAATTGGGTGTTGAATTTGAAATGATGAGAAATGATTCTATATCTTCCAGATATGTTCATTTATGCATGACTGGTACTTAAAATGAGAAATGATAGTAACCGATGTTGTTATCTGATTCACATCTTATTTTTAAGTGCAAATAATAGAAAAACAAATAGATTCATTAATGATATGCTTGGTAGACTCAGCCTGAAGAATAAAGTATACAGCAGCAATATGATTTAAATTAAAATGTATGCTTAAAGATGTCTGGATTTACGCGATCATTTTGGCCTGCACGAAAACTGAGTCCCGAAAAAAAGTGGATTAAGAATTGATCTTTCACCCACCATGTTACGAATCTCTATCATGAGCAAGATCCTTGACTCATGTCCTGTATATTTATGTCTTGTACTTGTGCTAATCTCCTCTGTTGTACGGTAGTACTGACCTGGAGTGATGATCTCCTCTGCTGTACAGTAGTACTGACCTGGAGCTCTCATCGGTACTTGATCAAATGGTCATCTCCTTTGTTATACGTGAGTATAGACCTAGAGCTCTCACTATCTTGATCTAAGTTGTGTCAAATCATCTGAATGATGAATTCATCACAGAATGCAATACTCTATCGATAATCATTTGCACACTAATGCATAAGCCTTCCTCTTTAAAGATCGTAACAAAATTCAAGAAATCCTGAGGTTGGGTGAGGGTTTTTGCCAAATGATTGTGGGGGTCCTAGCATTCTAAAGTATTTAATCAAACCATCATGAATCATCTTCTGCTTGTTGAAAAAGTTAGGGCATGGGTTTAAGTAGACAAACATATCAGCAATCATTATTGATCTGTTTTAAAATTTCAAAATCATTCAAAGACTATCATTAGATTCAGTTATCAGTATGACCTCATTGATTGTCGATGTTTAAATTCATCATTTTCTTAATAAAAAAATAATTCGGCAAAATTATAATTTCGCTATTTGTTTCGCTAGACGAAATTGCAATTTCGATCAGCAGGCTCATCCTGTGCGATGTCTTTTTAATCTGAGTCTCATCTGATGAAATTGCAGCTTCGCTTAGTGAAACTATAGATTCGTCTGGCGAAACTATAGTTTCGTCTACTGCGAAACTATATGCTATTTCAGTCGTCTTGCGAAATTAATCTCTCACTTTCGCACTATCGGCCTGTGCAGTTCCTTGGGGCTTTTTCGTGACCCTATCTTACATTTTTGTGATTCTAAGTTTTTGATATTGATTGATTGTTGATTCAAGTTCGCAAGTGCGTTTCGAACTCAGGAACATCATTTAATATTGTTTATAACATCACATTGTGGGTATACTTAATCGAGACTCTTCGGTACCTTCGCTGTTCTTTAAGCGAAATTACCTATAGTCCAGCGAAAATGAACGAAAGTTTTAGATTTCTCAGCGAAACTGTAAGGTTATGCTGTCCGTGCGAACTTAACAGTTTCGCTGACTAATTTTCAGTTTCGTAGTGCCGAAACTATAGTTTCAACCTGTCAAATCTACCTCACTGTTTGGGCGAAACTAGTGTGCTCTTGCTACCGAAACTATACTTCGCTTGCCGAAACTAAATCTCATCCTGCGAAACTATATTTTTGGCCAGCAAATTTATTAATTTTATTTCATTTTTTATTATTATTCTTTATTCTTTTCTTATTTCTATGTATTCATACTTAATAATTTATTCTAATGTAATTCATTTGATTTGTGTCTCAAGTTTAAATGGCAAATCTAAAGTTCAATGAGAGAAAAAACATCACTGCTATTCTGGATGATACACATCCTAAAGCTGCCGGGTTTAGAGACTGTATTCAGTGGTTGCAAAGATCTCCTATTGCTTACGCTATTTCTCATTCCACCACCATATATGATCTTCACATCAGAGATTTCTGGAGATCTGCTGAATATGATACAAGAGGAAATACTCAAAGAATTACAGCCAAAGTCTTAGAGCATGAGGTGACCATTACTGAAGAGATAGTTTCGAGGATTCTGAGGCTAGAGGAGGATTCTGGTGAAGAGGTTTCTATGTCTGATACAAAGGTGTTCGAAGCATTTAGGAGCATGGGTTGTGAGGGGCCAGATTTTGGTTCCCAAAAGGAGATCAAGAAGTCATTTCTCTCCAAAGAATGGAGATTTATTGCTCATGTCTTCATCATGTGTCTAGATCACCGTAAAGGTGGATCAGATGGGCTAAACATTGACTGGGCAAAAGCAATGGTGTTGTGCTGCAAAGGAGAGAAGGCAAACATAACTAGACTGATATTCGTGTGCATGGCTGAGAATGTGATGGCCCTGAAGAAGGATAAATGGCTATTGTATCCTCGATTTCTTCAGATGATCTTCGATGACCTAATTCCAAATGTACCAAGACCCGGAGAGGTGAAAAGGTTGGTGCAGATGAACCCAAATATCTTTGCAGACTGTTGTGCTATCCGCCATGACTTTAGTGGGAAGATCACCCATCTCTGGAAAAACATGTACCCGCCAGAGAGATGGAACTACATTAGAAGGGTGGACGAGTAAGATAACAAACATGCTAAAGAAACCAAAGCCCAATAGTCTGATGCAACCAAGAAAAGAAAGAGATATGCCAAAAAGAAAGATTATGATTTTAAAGAAGAAGTAAATGAAATAGCTGAAGAGATACATATAGAAAAGGAGAAGAGATCAAAGAAGAAACATGATATAGCAGAATCTGAGAGGAGAACTAAACAAAGACATCAAGCATTCACTAACACTCAGAGGAGTGAAGAAAGAGGAGACTTAGATAAAAATATGATTCGTAATCTTAACAGTTCTCTAGCAAATGAACTGAGTATGATAAAGACGAAGCTCACCAACCAAGAGATATGGGAGAAGCAAAAAGATGATATGATAGAGGGAATGAAAAAGATGCTTGTTGATCAAAATTGTCTGCAGAAGAAGTTGTTTGAGGAGATTACCTAACTCAAAGCTATTGTTGGCCTGCCTAGTCAACTAACTCAATCTGAGTTAGATAATTTGACTAATACTTCAAAATACCCATTCCTGAATGTGGGTACTTCATCTAGGGCAGGAGAGGGCACTTCTGGAGCAGCAACTGCCAGTGCTGAAGATTGTGAAGTAAGAAATGAAGATGCAGGAAGGGAAAATGAGGAGGAAATTCTGGAGGTTGGGTTTATAAACATGGGATTTTATGTTGAAAAGGATCTGGTTGGAGAAGAAGTGATGAGGGAGAAGTCGGTTGACAGAGATGGTGAGAAAGGAAAGGGCCTAGTTGATGAAGAAGAGAATGATGAACAATTAGTAGATTATGATTTTGAACAAGAATTCTATGAAGTTGATGAGAGGCCATTGATATATGTAGCCAATAAAGGAGAGCTTGATGAAGATGTATTTGAGATGGATAAAGCTGAGTGGTTTGTTAAAGAGAAAGAGCCAGAAGAACATACTTCCCTTTTCCAACACATGGAAGGGTTTAGTAGGAAAGAGGCTGACAAGTAGATTATAAGTTGTTGCTATAACCCCGGCCTCAAAATGTTCATGATAAAGAGGAGAGGGGGTGGAATTAGCTACTTGCATAAGAGGAAGGCTTTCAAGACCTTGCCTAAATGGGATCTAAGGCAACTAGCGACTCTGCTACTACTTAATGCAAATCTGAGTGAACGAGCCTCTCTGTTGGAGAAAGAAATTCAAAATGGGCTAAATGACAACTTTGAGTCTTTTAGATACATGAAGGCTGAGAGGAAACGCTCAAAGAGAGACAAGGATTGGGAGACCGACAAGGGAAAGATTGTACTAAGGGTGAAACCCCCAAGGACCGTGAATAGGGTCAAATTGGCAGATCCCCTCCCCCAACGACTACAAAACTTTGAAAAGTGGTTTTATGATAATAATATGGGGGAGGCAATCATCAGAGTGAAGAATGGTTATGAGTTCAAAGTTTATGATCTAATGGAACTTTTTAGTTTCTATGATAAAGACCTGCTGGTTCTTTGCAAGAATCATATCAAAGCAGATGTAGGTGAGGAAACGAGGAAGGAAGCCAGTCTCTTTATGACTATAGCAAACAAGATCAGAGGTGTGAGGACAGAGGTGAAGAGATTAGCTGAGAGAATAAGAGCCCAAGGTGACCTAAACATGGATATACAAGATTTGGTCAAGCAGATTGAGCGAGCAAGTGCTCATCCCGAAGGGGCTCATGAAGTAGTAGGAAACCATGGAGAATCATGTGCTGAAGCCTCCAAGGAAGTTGTTGCAGGAGGTGCTGAAGATTAATCAAAGGCAACGAGGGACACTGGAGCTGAAAATACACATCAAGACGAGTGAGGTGGTGAGTTCCCACCTAGGGGGAGTATTGAAGATCATGTATAGGTTGGGCTCACCTTAGTTTAGATTGTTTACTTTTGCTTGTAATAGGTCTTTTGTTAGTTTCCTTTTGTAAGTATTTAGATTTATGTAGTTTTGTAGTCCAACAAAACTATGAGCAAAACTATATATAGATTTGATCATTTTCATTGTTGGGTAAGCTTGCAAAACCCTAATCGTTAATCCTTGTTGCAAGTTACCATTTCCAAGCAGTTTTTACACAGAAATATCATTGTGCTTTGATGTTATTGGATGTTATGATCTTCATTGTCTTATATTGAATAAGTTGTTATTGTATTCAATCTTCTATGTTCATCTTTTATGGTTTGTATGTTTGATATTGAATGATTCTTCATCTCATTTGCACTGTAATACGATCAAATGAACCAACAATCTCCAATACACAACTCTAATGTATATCTTTCTTGTGTTACAGCAACATGGCTGATAGATGGACCATGAGCCCCAAGCACAACATCTGTGCTCACTTAGATGCCACCACTCGGAATGCTTTCAAGTTTGCAGGGATCATTGCCTTTCTCAAGAGATCGAGGATCTTCAAGGCTATATCTACATTGTGCACTCCATACAGATCACTCCAGCAAATCTTCTGGGAAGAGGTTACTGTTGATAGGTCCACTGAGCCCTACAGCATCCAGAGCTCGATCTTCGGACAGGAGATCAGTGTTACAGCAGCCGATCTTAGGCAAATCCTCGATATTGGTGAAGATGGAGACCAACCAACCAAGCTACACCCTCTGACAGTTCGGGGTTGCTTCTTGAGGATGAAGTACACTAGGGACATCAACGTAGGTGTGCTCAACAAAAGCAAACTATGCCCCCAGTTTAAGTACTTAGCTCACGTCATCCTCAAGTGCATTGTGTCAAGGAGAGGAGGATTTGAAGAGATGTCAGATCAAATCATGAATGCATATGTTGCTCTGGTGCTAAACCACACATTCAGTTTCTCCCATATGATATTCTCAAACATAGTCGAAAACATAAAGGCAAAGGGGAAGGATGGGTTTTGCATGTACCCAAGATTTCTATAGATGATCATTGATCAGAAGCTCCCTTCACTGCCAAAAGAGAGGGAGGATGCGGTTATTTTGGAGGTAATGGATGATATGAAACTGGGTCGGATGAAGGTCTACCGGGGGAAGCAAGTAAAGCCCCCGGTGAGGAGAATGTTTGGCCCTTTGGGCAACGTGGAATACATGGCGCCATCTCGCAAGAAGTTGCATCATGATGATAGTGACTGCGACGTCGAGCCCATCATGTCACCCACAGACGAAGACGACGACATCGATGATCAGGGTCAAGGTGGTGAGGCACCTGGTGGGACTGAAAGGGCTGCCTTCCACCAAGACTTCTTGGTCGATGAGGATGAGGAATCAGATGATGAGCCTCTAGTGAGGACTATTAGGAGCCGGGTCGTGGCCACAAACAATGGTATAGAGGTGGTTGGCGGATGCCAGGTTGAATCGAGGGGTGCTGCTACTAATGTTACTGATCCTACTTACACCCCTGACCATCCCAGCAGCCAAGGGGGAGCGCTTATAGCAAAGGGCTCTAGGAAGAAGAGAACGGCTAACCCTTATGGCAAAAAGGGTAAGAGACCGAGGTTTACCATGATTATATATTCTGCCACAACCACAACCACCACCACTGCCATAACTACCACCACTGACACACCCACTACTACTACCACCACTCCTACCACCACCACCACAACTTCTCCCACCACCATTATCACTCCACCCACCACCACTACCACAACCACTCCACCATATTCCACACCCATTCCACCTCCCATATTCACCACTTCTCCCACCACCACTATCACTCCACCCACCACCACTACCACAACCACTTTACCACATTCCACACCCATTCCACCTCCCATATTCACCAAATCTACCACCACTCACCAAGCTGGTCCCTCCACCCAATCCACATTCTCACTAGGACCTACTCTACCCATGGTCGGGTTGGAGGAGCAGCTGGCTAACCTGAACCGGATTGTGCTGAGACTGATTGCCACCAATGAGCTAAGAGCTACTCAGCTAAATCAGATGATGGAGGTTAATACGGCTCAGGTAAAGCAGATAGTTTAGCTGAGTGAGACGAGCGCTCAGTATGAGAGAGCGTTAGGCCGTGCCCACCATGCACTTAAAAGTCAAAATGAGCTGGTGAAAAGGATAGAGGAGCTTGAGAAGAAGAACAAGAAGATACTGCTAAAGCTCAAATGATCAAAGGATGAGCCATTAAAGATCAAGAATGGTGATGATGGGGACGATGATGATGATGATGATGAGGATGAGGATGAGGATGAAGATGACTCTGAGAAAGATGTTGAGGAAGGAGGACTAAGCGGAAAAGATCAAGAGGATGATGATGATCAGGAAGGTGATGCATCTGTGTCAGCCTCAAATCCTCAAGCTTAGGAGAGGCGCACTAAAAGAAGCCAAGATCAAGGAGCCTCGTCCTCAGCTCCTCCAGCTAAAGAACCAAAAGTTCAAGACAAAAGTAATTATTAGATGTCTTTGTATTTAAAAACTTTTGTACTTGAATTATATATTACATTAATGTGTTATTGATCATTTATGCTTGTTTATGTTTTAATGTTTTATATAATGACTTATATGTGATGTGATTAATGTTTAATCAAACAAATGAAGCTCAACAGATAGACGAGTATGATGTTGAACCCTTTCAGCAAGTCAAGACTCAACTTACCATGATTCTTGACTTGCATGGGATAGTCAGGAGATCTATGATGTACACTCCAGAAGAGGGAGAGATTAAACATGATCTTACGGACGAACATCTCGCTGAAATATTCAGGCTGAATCTTGATGAGCTGGTCAAAGACGCTCCAAAAGTTGATGTCGCAAGTGATGATGAGCTGAACGATGTAGATGAGATTGAAATAGAAGATGTCACTACAGAGCACTATCCGCAGTACTGCAGGACCGGTGAAGGGGGTTGATTACAACACAACAACACATAGAGGAGATTAACTAAAACTTAATCAAACAGTGAACTAGATTAACCACAATAAGACACTAAGAACACAAGTAATGTAAGAGACAAAACACAAGAGCACAAGTATATGGTTTTCAAGAATGAAGTATATTGCTTTCTCTATGTTCTATTACAAGTGTTACAAAGCATAATGGAAAGATAAAAGAA
>BJCM01065251.1:0-14538 GCA_018326385.1 Flaveria bidentis | reverse complement strand
TTGTAATTTTGCTGGATGAATATGTCGTTTCACGGGATGATGATGCGGTTTCACTGGATGAGTCTGAAAGGCTTTTGCAACACAAAATCTATGTGAAATCACCTAAATCTGAATGGATTTGAGATCTGATGATTAACAAAGCTTTCCTAACCCAATGACAAGCAAAATACACTCAAATTTGTTCCAGAATTGATGACATATTGATACTGAACAAAGACAACCAAAAACTATTGGGTTTCAACAATAGAATAAACTGAAGCTTACCAAATCATAATTACAACCAACTGAAGATCTCATTGTACGAGTTCAGAGACCAAGTTTTTATTACAACAAAACAAGACAATTCAACATGACTGTCAACATCAAGAGAATTAGAAAGTCAAAATTACGTCATGTTGTAATATTAGTATAAATAGACCCACTAGTGTATTTTTGCAAGTGTGGCTTTTGTGTGTGTTTCTCATGGTGTAAATCACCATCCAAGGAGAAATCATCTCCTTTGGGTGGGTTTGATTTCACCAGCCATCTATGATTCTTATTATAACTTGTTTATCAACATCAATGAAATCATAACATTATTATTATCCATTTCTTTGTTCTTTGATTCACACACGTCCACCAATCTTAATTTTGATTTCTAGATCTGAACGAAATGAATCCTAAGATCCAAGCTCAATGAATCTGAAATATTGAATTAGTAAAATGGTATCAGAGCTGTTGATTGCTGGATTTTTCTACATTTTAGATCTGATTTCATCTTTAATGATGTCAAGAACAATGAAGAAAAGAAGAAAAATGAAAAACAAAGTCTCCGTTCATTAAAAACCCACCTGTTCATACCTAAAATCAAAAGAAAAACCAACAAATCTATTCAACTATGGTACGATTTGAAGAATCTTGAACATGCTTATGATTATTCCTTCAAAATTCGATGCAATTGAACAAGATTAACATAAAAAAACACGTTTGTTCATCTAAAAAATCAAGAAGAAAAATCACAGATCTGTTCTAATATGATACAATTTGAAGAAATATAATCATTCACTGGATTATTCCTTCAATATTCGATGCAATTGAACACGATATCATTAAAAACAAAGAAAATATGATGAAATGGAAGCTACTACTGATTTCCCGACCTGCACTACAGTGTGAAATCGTTTTTGTTCAAGTCTGAAAACAAATGCGGATGATCAAAAACAAATACGGATGTTGCTTCATCAATTGCGGATGTATTATACACAAATGCGGATGTGTTATACACAAATGCGGATGTGTTATAATCAAATGCGGATGACTTATCACCAAATGCGCTTGACTTGCCATAAATGCGGATGACTTGTCACCAAATGCGGATGACTTGTGATAAATGCGGATGCCTTGTCACCAAATGCGGATGACTTGTGACAAATGTGGATGCCTTGACACCAAATGCAGTTGACTTATAAACAAATCCGAGTACTCTAAGCACAAATGCGGATGCTTTGAAGTCAAAGGCGGATGCATTGAAATAAAATGCGGATGCCTTGCAAACAAATGCAGATGCTTTGCAAACAAATGCAGATGAGTTAGCAAAGAAATGCGGATGTGTTGCAAGAAATGCTTAGGAACTGTTAATGAACAAGACTTAAAAAAGTATAGAAATCAACTTTGGTCACCTTTTCACAAATTTATCACGGACTTGTACAATTATCAGATGCCTTTTTTGAAATAGTTGAGCTCACATTTTTTTTGTTGATGTTTTGCACTCGTGTCTAACTACTGAGCGGAAAGTTAGCCGAACTTTAATCAAGGGAGTACTCATTATCTGAAAATGTTATTTATCAAGTTATTTCAAAAAGGTGGAAGTGTGCTCAACATTGATTCATGTTCCTTATGTAGTTTATTGATGTTTAAAACCTCACCATATGCCTAATACATTCTAATACTTGAGTTGTGATATGAACTGTAATCCAAGACTGATACAACCCATATCCAATACCAAGAGATTCTCAAGTTGATTCCTACAAAACAAGACAATTCAACAAGACTAAGTCAACATACCTAAATTCAGAAGAAAAACCAACAAATCTGTTCAATTATGGTACGATTTGAAGAATCTTGAACATGCTCATGATTATTCCTTCAAAATTCGATGCAATTGAACAAGATTAACATAAAACAACACGTTTGTTCATCTCAAAATTCAAGAAGAAAAATCACAGATGTGTTCTAATATGGTATGTTTTGAAGAAATATAATCATTCACTGGATTATTCCTTCAAAATTCGATGCAATTGAACACGATCATCATTAAAAACAAAGAAAAGATGAAGAAATAGAAGCTACTGCTGATTTTCCGACCTGCACTGCAGTGTGAAATCATTTTTGTTCAAGTTTGAAAACAAATGCAGATGAACAAAAACAAATGCGGATGAAGCTTCATCAAATGCGGATGTATTATACACAAATGCGGATGTGTTATACGCAAATGCAGATGTGTTATAATCAAATGCGGATGACTTGTCACCAAATGCGGTTGACTTGCCACAAATGTGGATAACTTGTCACCAAATACGGATGACTTGTGACAAATGCGGATGACTTGTGACAAATGCGGATGCCTTGTCGCCAAATGCGGATGCCTTGTCGCTAAATGCGGATGCCTTGTTACCAAATGCGAATGACTTGTGACAAATGCAGATGCATTGAAATTTAATGAGGATGCCTTGCAAACAAATGTGGATGCTTAGCAAATAAATGCGGATGAGTTAGCAAAGAAATGCGGATGTGTTGCAAGAAATGCTTATGAACAGTTGATGAATAGGACTTCAAAAAAAAGTATAGAAATCAACTTTGGTCACTGTTTCAAAAATTTATCCAGGGACTTGTACACCTATCAGATGCCCTTTTTGAAATACTTGAGCTCACATTTTTTTTGTTGATGTTTTGCACCCGTGTCTGACTACTGAGCGGAAAGTTAGCCGGTCTTTAATCAAGGGAGTACTCATTATCTGAAAATGTCATTTATCAAGTTATTTCAAAAAGGTGGAAGTGTGTTCAAGATTGATTCATGTTCCTGATGTAGTTTATTGTTGTTTAAAGTCTCACCATATGCCTAATACATTCTAATCCTTGAGTTGTGATATGAACTGTAATCCAAGAGTGATACAACCCATATCCAATACCAAGAAGTATTCTCAAGAGATTCTAACCTTTGTTAGAAATATATTAGGAGGAGCTTAATCTGAGGGGGAGAACATCAGTGAATTATGCCAGAAAATCAGTTGATCAAGAAGGCATGTGAAAGAGAAGATCTTCAAATTCAAGGTTTGGCAAGCATCATTTTAGGGGGAGTATTGTTGGGTTTCAACAATAGAATAAACCAAAGCTTACCAAATCATAATTACAGCCAACTGAAGATCTCATTGTACGAGGTCATAGACCATATTGATTACAACAAAACAAGACAATTCAACATGACTATGTCAACATCAAGACAATTAGAAAGTCAAAATTAGGTCATGTTGTAATATAAGTATAAATAGACCCACTAGTGCATTTTTGCAAGTTTGGCTTTTGTGTGTGTTTCTCATGGTGTAAATCATCATCCAAGGAGAAATCCTCTCCATTAGGTGGGTTTGGTTTCACCAGCCATCTATGATTCTTATTGGAACTTGTTTATTAACATCAATGAAATCATAACATTATTATTATTCATCTCTTTGTGCTTTGATTCACACACGTCAACCCATCTTAATTTTGATTTCTAGATCTGAACGAGATGAATCCTAAGATCCAAGCTTAATGAATCATAAAATTTGATTTAGCAAAAACCTCCAACAATCAAGAGCACTAACACTCTGATACCATTTTGCTAGCCCATTTGATTGGATTACAATACAATTGATATGTTCAATCATTCAGTGTTAGAACCAACAGATAAGCAACAAAGTTGAAGGTGAATAATAACAACCACAATGTATTCAAGTATAATCAATAGGGATCCAATACAATCAAAGGAAACAAAGCTCAATATATTTTAGTACAGTAATAACTTACAATAGTCTCTTGCAATAGAAATATTCAATAAGGGTTTTGCAAGGATGCTCAATAATGAGCAAGATCAAAACTAGATATAGACAACAATTTCGCCTAGTGAACTAAAGAACTAACTATGAGCGAAATTGCAATTTTGCTCATAGTTTCATTAGGCAGCAAAACTAAACAAAATAAGTAACATACAAAAGTAAACTAACATTAAACCTATTACAATGAATTACAAACAAAATCTAAACTAACATGAGTCCAACCTACACACGATCTTCATAGTTATAACCGTACTTGAAGTAGTATAGTTTGAAGATCTTGTCATCTCAAATCTTGGATAAACATCAACTGTTTGTAGAATATCTATAGACCCTGAAACATTCACACAATATTTGATAAAAAAATTGGTAACTATATCAAGAACAAATAGCCAATCAGGACCAGAACCAGTAACATTGGGTGTGTGTTCACTAAAAGTCACATTGGCTGACTCCTTAACAATATTGGTTCTGAGATTGTATACTCTATAAGCCTTAGCTTGGGAAGAATATCCAATGAAATGTCCATTATCTGATTTCTCAACAAATTTGGAAATTTGATCTTTGGTATTCAAAATGGTGCAAAGACATACAAATAACCTTAGAAAACCAATGAAAGGTTTCCTCTTGTGCCAAAGTTCTTAAGGAGCCTTACCATATGTTTTAACCACTAAAACTCTGTTTTGTACATAGCAAGTAGTGCTGACTGCCTTTGCCCAAAAGTTGATAGGTAGTTTAAAATGAGACAACATAGATCTTGCAGCTTCAATAAGGGTCATGTTTCTCCTCTCAGCAACACCATTTTGTTAAGGACTCCTGTGAGCACTATATTGTCTTTTAGTACCCTTTTCATCACAAAATGTATCATGGATTTGGTTCTTGAATTCATTTCCTTGATCACATCTTATGGTTTTGACCTTGTGATTAGATTGATTCTTATTCTTTAAGAATAAATTCTTTAGAATCTTTAGAGTCTCATCCTTAGTTCTAAGAAAGAAGACCCAAGTGAATCTTGTAAAGTCATTTGTGATCCCTAAACAATAAGTTGTCCTTCCTAGACGCATTGCACTAGTGGGGCCAAAGAGATCCATGTGTAACAAGTGTATGAGAGTAGTGATGGAGTTTCTTTCCTTTGGCTTGTGAGATACCTTGTGTTGTTTGCCTTTCAGGCATGCAACACAACGGTCATCACTTGTAAACTTTTTCTTTGCCATTCAAGTTACCTAATCATTAATAATTAGCTTATTCATATTCTTAAAGTTTACATGGCATAATCTTTTATGCAAGAGAAAAGATTCATCACTATTTGCTTTAGACAGAAGCATGAAACTTCCCTTGAGGGAGATGTTTCTTGCAAGTCCATCTTATACATTTTCCTTTTCCTAGGGGCTCTTAATGTAATATGCTCATGAGGAATGGCCACCCAGGGCTTGAGAACAATTTAGTCATGCTCATTTAAAAGCATGTTATGACTCTGATCACAAAATTAAGATACACACAAAAGATTGTATCCAAGCTCCTTGACAAAGTTTACCTTCTCAATGTTGAGCTTACCATTTATGACCTTTCCACTTCCAGATATGTAACCACCTTCATCTACTCCAAAAGCAACTGGCCCTCCATCAATTCTATCAAAGTTTTAAAGTGGTGACCTATTGCATGTCATGTGCCTGGAACAACCACTATCAATGATCAAGACGTTCTTGTTTGTCTTGAGTTGCAACAACATAAAAAAGATGGTTTGTTACATTTGGAAACCCAACCCTTGATTGTCTTGGGTTTATCAAAAGTAGTTGCAGGTAATGAAACAATAATTTATCCAATCGTCATATTTTGAGGATCCTTTATTGTTGTTGATGGAGAACTTTCAGTCACATGGTCTTTCATGAGCTTCCACACCGCCTTTTGAAGTTTAGACTTGACCTTTAATACTTTGGAAGTTTTACTGACTTCCGAAGTTTTGATGACTGGTCCATGAGAAGATTTTGCTATCACCACAGCAGGCTTCAGTGCTTCGGAAGTATTTCTTTCTTCTAATATCAAGTTTTCTTCCGAAGGAAAATTTCCACTTGCTTACTCCTTCATTTTGGAGCTTCCTAAGGAAATTTTCCACTTGCCTACTCCTTCATTTTGGAGCTTCTGAAGGAAATAGATTTTCCTTCCAAAGCTAGTTTATTCTTGGAACTCTTGGGAGTATTTTCGTTGGTTATTGGAGAGTACTTCTTGGATTGTAAAAAAATTCTTAGCAAGATGAGAAGTACTCCCACACATAACACAGTTCATTCTCTTCTTTCTAAGAGCCTTCTTTTGAGAGCAAAGCTGAACTTAAACAACTTCCCTCTCCACCTTCATCTTTGCAGATGCAAAGAAAGTTTTTTTAGGGTGAGAACTACATTTGGAGCTAGATGGTTCAGTCTGTGTAGTAGTGGTACAGAACTAATCAACCATCTTTTTCATTTTGGGATGATTTGAACCTGAACCATAAATCTTGGTACTAGAGTTCAAGTTGTTTTCTTTAGTCTTATCCACTTCAAAACCTGAAGAGATAAAAACTTGTTTCTACTTAGAGTCAAAAGTGGCCTTAATCTCCTAAGTTTTCTTTGCTTTTCTCTTGCTCTTTCTGATCAAGTTTTTTCTCATATACTTGGTCATCACAAGATTCTTATTCTCTTTATAGGATAGTGACACTTCTTAGAATTCTTTTTCCACTATCATTTCTTCATCCTCTTTAGTCAAGGGGTCTATAAGAGGAAGCTCATCTTCACAAGTTCCATACCTAGGAGATCTTACATAAAAGATTATGTGTGGAAGAGCTATCAAACTAGATCTTAGTCCTTGTTTATTCTGATAACAAACTTTTGCATGCAATGTTGAGGATATAATGTTCTTGAAGGTATCTTATTCAAGAACACATTTTTCTGCCCTGGTATTGCTAATCATAAGCTTAGCCTGGCATTCAATCAACTTGGTTATGAGATCTTTGATCTGAGTCCTATAATTGGTGTGTTCATGTTTAAATAGTGAAATAGTTTTCTCTAAGTCCTCAATCTTTAACTTATTGTCATTTTTAGATCTTTTGAAATCAGATTTTTAGATATTTAAGGACTCAAGATTAGTTCTCATCTCTAAGTTATAGGACCTGTATCTATTAACTTTAACAATACCTTCAGGTGTACATGGATGTTCCAATACCTTTGCTTCATCATGGTCAGCCATTAGTACTTGACTTGGAGATGCATCTTCCACTTGAAAACTCTAGTCAAAGCCTCCTTCTTCAATAACAATTGCAAATTGCTACTTTGGTTTCTCCTTCTAGGTGGCTTTCTATGTGTAGTTTGGTTTGGTTTGTGATTGGCCACCATTTGTCCTTGGTGCCTTGCACTCCCTAGCAAAGTGACCTATTTGGCTATAGTTGTAACACTTGACTTTGCTTTTATCCAATCCTAACTTTCCACTAGATGTATTATAGGGAAACATCCTTTCGATTCTCTTGTAGAACTTCTTGGCTCTATGAGTGAGAAGAGCCATCTGCTAGACTATTTCCATGTACCCCAGGTCATCTAAGTGGATATAGTTCAGATCTTCAAGGGTGAATATAAAGTTACCTAAGCTTTGATCAGAAGACATAAAGGCATGTGAAGAACTTGTCTCTTCGAATGGGCTTCCTTGAGTGTAGCTTTCTCTTGGTTTCTCCAGGATAGTGATGAAAGGACCATTGTGTGAGTTGTCAGGGTAGCATATAAGATGATGTTGAGGTTCCATGCTATCCCTTTCAGTCACATGCAAGGCTGAAGTCTTTTGATTGTTGAGTTACCAGATGAACCTTGCATGTTCATCTCCATCTTGTATCCACTGAGTATACCATACAACTCAGTCCAAGTGAGAGTCTTAAGGTTCTCAGTCCTCTTGATAACAACACAATAACGTGTCCATTGCCTATGAAGTAAGGACATGAATTTCCTTACAATGTCACTGCTTTCAAGTGTTACTCCAACATCCACTAGAGTATCCATAATCTCAACATATCTAAACTATTGTTGAGTCATGGTTTCACCTGCTTTAAAGATAAAAATTTCAAACTGCTGCTTTAAGAGATCCTTTTTGTTCTCTTCCGCTTCAGTATAACCCACATACATTAGTTTCAATGCATCCCATAGTTGTTTAACTGTTTTGCATTTCTTGAAATCTCTGTATATACATAGTTAGGTAGAGCAATCTGAAGGGCTATCATGGTTTTTTGATAAATTTCTACCCTTTTTTTTCTATCTTCATCAGAGTAGTCAACCACAACCTTTGGAATCATACCACCTCCAGCAGCAACTAAAAAAGTGCTTGGTATGTAAGGTCCTGAGACAACAAAATTTCACATCCTGGAGTACTGAGACTTGATGAAACCTTCCATTCTTTGGCACCAAATGTCAAAATCTTCAAGAGTGATTAGTGGGGACTTTGTCATGGTTGTAGTTTCCATATAAGCTTTAGTGATAGCTGCTGTTTAAGATGCTAAGTATTTTTTGTGTAAAGGATCTTAAGATGGTGAGGTTTTAGTATAAAGATCCTGGAATGCTCAGATACCATTTAGATGACCGTTTGAGGGGTTTGGTCACTTACAGTACAATGCACAATGAGGAGAGATTTATTTATTACAATTAACAGATCAAATGGGGAACTAGAAACCAGTTACAATGATACTAAGAAACACAAGTAATTATGAGACAAAACAATAACAAATAACACAAGTATTTAGTTTTTAAGAATGTTGTTGCAGGACCATTAGAAGGGGGTTATGCACTTTTACAAAACAACAACACAATTGAGGAGAGTTCTTTATAACACTTAACAAATCAAATAGGGAACTCGTTAACTAAAGTAAGAGATGCTACGAACACAAGTAAGTAAGAGACTAAAGAAGATAGCAAACAACACAAGTATTTAGTTTTCAAGAATTCTATATATTGCTTCTCAAGTTATATTACAAAGTGTTACAAAGTATAATGGAAAGTTACAAGTACTTGAGATACATATACTAAATCTTATAGCCAGCCATACATTGAAAGCAAGATGGATACATAAGACTAGACAACAAAATCAAATGTAGCGTCAAAAGGCAGATTGCCTTTTGACTTGTGACTGTGAAATGCCATAACTCACATCCTAATATATTACAAAAACGATAAAGTCCATAATGTAGAAAGCTCAGACTGAAGACCTTAATGTACAGTTTACCAAAAGCATGGACCTTTTAACTAACTAGTGAAAGTTGGTGAGTCAATTAGAATTGCAGTGGAAAGGTTGTCCAGCTTTATGGAAAAGTACATAAAAGTCTTCGGAAGAAATTTGTCTTCATAAACTAGCTTCGGAAGACTTTTCCTTTGATGCTTCAGAAGACTTGATATTTGGCTTTGGAAGATATTGGTCTTGGTTTTGGAAGATTTTACACTTAGAATATTTCTAATGTAAGATGTAAAACTTTCCAAGGATTTCTACTTCAGTACTTTAGTGCATGCATGCACACAGACTTTGGATGCTTTGTATGTTTTAACTCCATTAGACTTATTGGAATCCTTACAAACTCCCCCTAGGTTGTTGCTACCAAAAAATTTGAAGGTCTTCATCAGCTGACAGTCCTCATCATGATGATGACCATGCCTTTCTTTATTAGATGGTCAGGATCACTCAGACATTCATAGTATCTTCTCATCTCAAAGAGATCTTGCCATGTGTATTCATTCACACCACCTTGATCTCTAAGAACATTCTATCATTTTAGATTAGTTGTGAAGGTCCAGGATAAGATAGGTCCCTTAAAAGCAAGAGGAGCCACTTGAATTGGAGTTGATTGGGCTACCACTTCATTCACTTCCTTAGGTTGACCTGATTCACCCTGATGTATGGAGGGGGATGGTTTAAACTTCTTTTTCTTCTTTAACTATGGTTTTCAAGTCACCCTCTTCCTCCTCTTTAATGACTTTAACTGAGAAGACTGGTTTGCAACACCTTGTTGATTAGTTTTGTCTTGCTAAGTTGGGTGTTCCTCCATCACAGATTTGGAAGGAGAGGGAATTCAACCCGGATATGGATCGGAAGATGAAGCTAGCTGAGGCTCTGCAGGAGGTTCAGGTTGTGTTGTCTCAGGTTGTTCAACATTAACCTCCACTTCAAGAAGAACTTCACTTGGAGGGGAGTGTAAGTCAAGTAGCTCTCCACTTTTGATCTATTGCTTGATTGCCCTGATGTACTCATCCATTGTAGATAGAGAAACAGGGCCAAGTCTCATTCTGTAAATCCATACAGCCTTAAGAAGCTCATCATCCTTTGTCTGTCAATAGATGTCTTCATGCTCTTTTGGATGATGGCTCTTGACCTTGCATCATCTTTCCTCATATTTCTCTTAGTTGCCTTTTGTTCTCTAAGTACTTCAAGCTCAGGATGTTTGAGATACTCAAACTCAATGTACTCAAACGAAAAAGGAAGAAGAGCCTGGTATATGCCTGTAGCACTCACGTAGTTGATTATATTTATCCTATCAGTATCTTTGTCTACATGAGGTTCTTGTGGAGCCACAACCTCCAGTGGAGGAGTTTCTTGAACTGGGGAGAGAGTAGGAATATGCATGTACAATCTCTTTTGTCTCCTCTCCACTTTTATTTGGAGAAGTAACTTTGCATCGTCAGCTTCCTTCCTCTCTCTTGAAAATTCCTTGCCAGCTAGTTCATTAAACTCCTTTAACGGGAGAGATATAATCTCATCAATGTGATAGTTCCTAGTTTGTAGGTAAGTAATCCTGACTGCCCTTAACTCATCATCTTGAGTGTTTGGTCTAGGGGCAGCCTTGATTGCAGCTTCCACAAATCTTACAGACTCAGATGAACTATCTCCCATTAGCTACCTCTTCCTCTCTTGCTCCTCCTCCTCAATCTCCTCAGAAGTTATTTTCCTTTTCCCTTTGTCACATATAGACCTTTGTGACGTAGGGTGTAGAGAGTTTTTGTCTTCATTGCTTTATGTAGCTTCCAAGCTCTGACCAGAGAGAGGTTGTGATACACCTTCATCGACAGGTGCTTCATTTGGGGAATGAAATATTGAAGTAGTTGATGGTGTGACAGGCTCTCAGCCTCTACCACTGGGCCTCCAGTCAAGGTTTCCCCTTTGAAGCTAATCGTATGGTCTGCCTTAACATCCAGTTCACCAATAGTATCACCTAATTGCCTTCGTCTCCTTCTAAGACTAAACTCTTCACTAATTTTGTCTTCTATCCTTTGTGCCAGCCTATCACCTTGTCTAGATTGGTTGGGGCTGACAAGTGGCATGTTAATCAGGTCAAGACCTTCATAGTAGTTCAAGGTCTAAAAGTTGAAGACTTCTTGCTGCCCTTGAACTCTTTGAAGAATTATGGCTCTTCTGTATGCATCATACATCCACCCTTTGATGTAGTTGGAAGTTCCTTGAGGTGGAGATGACACTACCCTTGGTATACCTTCCTCAAAAAGACTTTGAATGAAGGAGTCTATAGAAGCCACATCAAAGTGAAGGTGAGGAAGTAGTTGAGTATGGATAGTGGCAAGTGAAGATGGTGAGTCCTTAATGTCCATGCTCTGTGAAGAATTCCTAGGTTATGTGTTTGTGATAACTTTCTCCCCTTTTTAGGTTGCATCATCCACATGCATAGATAAGCTAGAGGTTAGATCAATCACATTCACAAGTTCTTGTTTTCCTGGTTGAGCTCTTCTTAAAGGTCTCCCAGATAGTTTTTCCTTAAGACATGATATGTTAGGTTGCTTATCATTGACCCTTATTTGCAAGGTAGTCACTTGAGATTCAAGATGACTAACCTTGGAGACTAAGTAAGTGCATGTTTTTCACAATCTTTAGCCTCAGATTCCCCTCATCTTCATTAAAAGAATCTTGGGAGAATGAGAGAATTGAACCAACATCCACTGTCTCATCACTAGCATGAAATTCTTGGCTGCTAGGTTTTCCTCTGCTCATTGACAACTTCAGTTGAAGTGTTAATGGGCCGAGTTGCCATGGTTGAGGTCTGAATGATGTAATCACTTGCTGAAGTGAGAGCCTCTTCCATATGGATATTCTAAACAAGTTCAGAAATATCTACCTCAGTAATAGGAGACTAATATGGGCTAGACATAGGTGACTCAGGAGCACTCATATCTCTTTGAGTAGAGGAGAGTAGAGAGACTCAATGTACTCACTAAAACCTAAATCTTCATCAGAATGGAAGTCAAGGTTGGGAATTGGGTGGTTTAAGTCTAAAGGGTTGGGATGGTAACTATCCCCTAAAGGTTGTTCACTTAAGTGATGAGACTCATAGTGAAGGCTTAAGGCATTTGGGCTTGTGAGCTAATCAAGCTGAGCATGAGGAACCTCAACACTAATCGTTGAAGAGATGAGAGTGGTTTGCTCCTCAGGAGAAGTGGGAGCAATAATATCCACTTCCTCCTGTATGGGTGAGTATATGGGGGTCTGCATAGACTCAATAGCCAGAGTAGGGTTTGTTTGGATTTTCATTTCTAGGTGAGGGTGATTTGAAGGCTTTTTAGTGGTTGGGAGGTAGAAGGTGTGGGTTCAACACTAGCTTGTTTGGGACAAGGTTTGTTTCTACCCTTGAGAAGCCAAAAGTTGGCTTCTTCAAGATTTTAAAGATGTCGGGCTTCATCTATCACAATATAAGAATATTACCTGTTTCCCTAAGCTGTGAGCCCAATTCATAGTTGAGAATGTATTGAACATATCTAGGAAACATGTAATACTGTAAGGATTCCAATTTAGCAAGCAAATTTGCGTAAACAAATTGAGAGTACCTGAACTTGACCCCCTGAACTATTCCATGTACTATGAAGGAGAGATCCTCAGGAATTCGGTCCTATCCTCCATGCTTATTGGATAAGTTGTGGATAACCACATGAAGTAGGTATTTCCACTAGGATGAAACCTTCCCTTTCCGGAAGGTCTTTATAGTGAAATCTCCCTCATAGCCCATCTGCTCAAAGGAATGACTTATAGCCTCCTTTGGGAAGAATAATTCACCTTCATCATCTAGCTGAAGATGACTGTTGATTATGGTTGGTGTGATACAGATTGTTCTCCCTTGCATTGTGGCAGACAGTGCGTTCTCCCCATCCATAATGACCTCTTTGCAGGTCTTCCAAAATTCAAGAAAGTGATCCTCATAAAGAGTAGGATCAATGGTAAGGGAGGTGAGGTAGTTGGACAATGCTAGAAAATGGCAAACCTCGGAGACTCTATTATCATTCTCAAAGTTCAACAGAGCAACCTGGTTATGTTGCTAGTGAAGTTGCATAGAGATATCAAGGTTGTTTCTGAAATTTAGATTGACCATTTGAGAATCTTAAGAGGGAAGGAAGATGTAGAAAAAAGTTGGTTTGGGAGAATTTAGGTTAGAGAAATAGTGTAGATGATGAAGATAGTGAAAGAGGGAGGAATCGTTGGGTTTATATGTGAAAAGGATATGAGACAAAGTTAATGAAAGAGGATAAACTTTGAATTCTTGAAGTCGATCCCACCTCTAAAAAGTAGTTAGCTTTTGCCCAAAAAGTAGTTTTCTTGGAAGTCAAGAAATCTTCCAAAGGTTATTCTTCTTCAGAAGTTCTTGAAGAAAAGCTTCCGAAGGCAAATTGACTTCAGAAGATATTTCAAAGAGTTTTGAGAATTTTGCTCCAGAAGAAATTTAAAACACAGAGTGTATATTCTATGAAGAATAAAAACTTCTGAAAGGAAATTACTTTTTGGAGAAAATTTTTTCTTATAAAACATACAAGTATTTAAGTTGATTTTAAGCTTTAGAAGATATTTTAGAAATTTATTCTGAAGATAAAACTACTTAAGTAGGTATTTGTTTGCTATGTCATAAATTTTCTTCTAAAGGTAATTTTAAATCTTCTGAAGTATAAAGAGATCAAGATTCTCAAAAATCTAAGGAATGTATATTAAAAAGATTTAACATCCAAAGAGAACAAGGGCTTATGAAGGTGATAAAATAGACAACTTAGGAGAAACAGGTTTCAGAAATAATATGATTAAGTTTTAACAAAAGCTACTAAAAGTTAGGGGGTGTTTGTTTATTGAAAAAACCTCTTCCCCACCTCTTCATTTGCGCGCTCGCAGACACGGTAAGAGGTTTTTACTTCACAGACTATTTGTTTTCTTGAAGACGTTTCATTAAAAAACGTCTTCCTCACCTCTGCACGGAGAAGAGGTGGAACAATGTCTTCACAACCTCTTCTAACCTCTTCTCTTCTAAATTCTTTTGAGCCCTAACAACTGATCCTTCACCCATCTTCATTACCCACCCATCTTCTACCCACCCATCTTCTACCCACCTCCCCCACTCCTCTTCACAGCCATCTTCGGCCGCCCCCCATCGCTGTCGCGCCATCTTGTCACCATCGCCGCCGCACCAGGTTGCCACCATCGCCACCGCCAGCCCTCCTAT
>BJCM01065249.1:0-15415 GCA_018326385.1 Flaveria bidentis | reverse complement strand
TTCCTTCAAAACCGAGAACTTGCTGCTCTTTCTCTCTCTAAAACCCGAACATCAGAGGTGTATGTGACATATGGGCGGCCATACCACCTTTTACACCCACTTTTTAAACATTTTGTCCTTTTGGACACTTTTTACCCCTAGACTTGAGTTTTATTTATTTTTCTTTTTTTCTTTCACTTTATTCATTCTTTTCTTTGACTTTAAAATAACCGGGTGTTACAGTATATCATCATACAGACAAAAAGCTGTTTGGGTCATGACTACCCAATATAACAAAGGTACATCCCTTAACTTTTATCAAACATCGTTAACTTATGTGGCCTGATAATTCGAGACTTGCAATTCTACGTTGATGTTTCAAACAATTCAATAGATTTTAGTTGGAGGTTCTGTTTCTCCCCGTAAGCGGCTACACGAAGACCCCTTAACCCTTACAGATTACTTTATCCAGAATGAATCCACCCTCTATCTTGCTCAAATTATTGGTGTGAACATGTCAATGGTTACCACAAGGATCATCTAACTCTACTTGTAGTGTTTTGCTGGATGTCTGAGTTTGGTTTTACTTGATTATTATAACTTAACTACTCAGTTATTTCAGAGTTGTTTGAATCAAATATTAGTAACTAATTTCTTTCGATTGTTATTTTCTGAGTTGTTTAGTTGCTTCTGGAAAGATCTAATTAGAGTTGTCAGTTCATCAAGTATATAAACAAGGGGTAGCATTGGGAATCAAGTGGAGTTCACTCCTAAAATATTATTGTGTTCACACTATATTTCTCTTTTGCTTAGTGTGTTCACAATATATTACTCCTTTGCTTTGGTCAGCAAAGCCTTAGTGTAGCCGGATTTAATTTATTAAGTCCGGTCATCCGGATAAACTCTCACTGTGATAAAAGCTAGTGAGATCTACTTTAAAAAAATCATATGATGTATTTCATGAAAAGATATACGTAAAGCTCATTATTGACCTTTATTGACTCGATCACAAGTCCCCTATAGGACTCCGATAACCACCACCATGGCATCGATTTCTCCGGCGACACCATGGCCTGCACGCCGCCGGAGCACCGGAAACCACCGTCAATCCACCTTCAACCCCAAACCCAACACCAATCTCACATCCCCCAATTTCTTCACCCAAACAACACAAAAAAAACCAAAACAATTTCCATCATTCACCATCAATTCGACCCCCAAACCCCTAAATCCGACCACCGCAAAGCCCCCACCACCGCCGCTGGTGGTCGTCGGATCCGCCAATGCCGATATCTACGTGGAGATCGATCGTCTTCCCAAAGAGGGTGAGACGATTTCTGCAAAAACAGGGCAAACCCTAGCCGGTGGAAAAGGGGCTAATCAGGCGGTGTGTGGGGGAATGCTGTCGTACCCGACGTACTTCGTGGGTCGGGTCGGGAAGGATGCACATGGGAAATTGATAATCGATGCGCTTGAGGGTGGTGGGGTGGTTATTGATCATGTGAGTGAGATTTGTGAAGTGCCTACGGGACATGCTGTTGTTATGCTTCAATCTGATGGGCAGAACTCCATTATTATCGTTGGGGGTGCTAATATGTGTGGGTGGGGTGAGAAGTTGGGTGATGATGATTTGGAGATTGTGAAGAATGCTGGAATTGTTTTGCTTCAGAGGGAGATTCCTGATTCTATCAATCTTCAAGTTGCAAAGGTAGTTGACTTACTGTTTCAAATTCAAGAAAATGTGTGTATCAGATCTTTTAAATTGATTTGATGTTGGTTTTATGTAATGTGAATGTTGAATTTGGATTTGGGGACTATAAAGTTTTGTACTTTGAAGATGTGGAGATGTGGATCATGCAGAAATTTGTGTTTGAGCAGTGCAATTTGAGGTGACATTGGTTATACTATGGTTTATGATTGCAGTCTGCGAGAAGTGCGGGTGTTCCTGTGATTCTTGATGCTGGAGGAATGGATGCACCAGTTCCTGTGGAGCTACTGAAACATGTTGATATTTTTAGTCCAAATGAAAGTGAACTTGCTCGTTTAACAGGGATGCAAACTGAAAGCTTTGAACAAATTAGTCTGGCTGTGGCTAAATGTCACAAATTGGTAAGTTTTAAAAAAACATTTTTAAAAAGACATAGGGGGTGGTTTAATCCCATTTTAGGTTGCTACATTGCTTTTAGAGTTCAATTATTTGTTTTGAATTGTTAACAGGGGGTTAAAGAAGTCCTTGTGAAACTTGGTGCGCGGGGATCAGTTTTATTCACTGAAGGAAAAGAACCGATAAAACAAAGTATTATTGAAGCTGAGAAAGTGCTTGATACAACTGGTGCAGGAGATACATTTACTGCTGCTTATGCTGTTGCTTTTGTTGAGGGAAAATCTAAAGCTGAATGCTTGAGATTTGCAGGTTTGCATATGCTTTTATCTTGTTATCATTACTATTTGTATTTTTTATATGCTTATTATGGTGACTACAATGATTTAGTTTATAATTTGCAGCTGCAGCAGCTTCTCTTTGTGTCCAAGTAAAGGGAGCCATCCCAGGCATGCCTCATAGGAAAGCAGTATTGGATCTTCTTCAATCTAATTAGGGGAAAGAAAGTTAATTTAATTAAGATTCTGTTTGGACATAAATAAGGTATAGCCACACACGCCTCTTTTCTGCATAACTAGGCTTCTATATTGCCTTAGGTAGGGTTTGGTATGCTGGAAATAAGAAAAGGAATGGAATGGTTTATTCCTTTGGAGCAAAAAATATTTGATGGAGTGGACAGTTCTGAACAAAAGCTAATTATTTTTTTCACTTAGTTGAATTTCATTCCAAGGGCTGGACTCTGGAGCTTTTTTAAAAAAAAATCATAAAATGAGCATTTTTCAGGTGTCAATAAGCACGTCCAACCAAATTATACCTCCATGAAATGTGCGAACAAATTCCACATAACTGCTTTATGTTCGAGTATCATCATAAATTGTCTTGGGTGTACATACCTAGCCCGCATTTAAGAAAATAAACTAGGTACGTTGTACAAGAAAGTAAAGTGGATACAGGAAGCAGATAAGCAAAACGCAGATGCGTGAAAAACGTAGATATTTTTTAACAACAAATTTTTTACACCCGAATACCACCTAATTGTCTTGTATATGCAAGGAGTTGAATCCACACCACTTTATATGGGTAGTCACCAATGTCACTAGGCCACTAAATCACGGGCGTGAAAAAAAAAGTAGATAGTTGACTATATATAGTTTCCCACACATAAAAGAAGGAAAAAGTTAGTTATTTTTGTCCATTTCAAGATATTTATGGTGATAAATGGACATAAAGTAGATACGTGAATGTGTTATGCATTTCTTTGCTGTGGAGGTAAAACTTGTTTGACATTGACATTGACATTGCCATTAACATATTAATATAGCCAAAAATTGATTATTTTTGTGATAATCTCTGTTTTCCCCATTTTTAGAATGGAATGAAAAGTTAGTGTGTCACTCAGTTTTATATATGTAATTTACTATAGGCAATATCATTAATATTTTTAAACAATCTAAAAACTTTAAACTGAATTACCTCTTTATTTACAATAATAACTAGGAAATATCTAAATGTTATAATATTAGTTGATGTTCCTGTTGAACTTTTAACATGTTTAATTTGTATAATTGTATTATTTATCCTAAGAGTCTAATAACTATTATTAAATAATGTATAAAGTAGATATATTATCTCTATATATAACACTAGTTCTGCTCCCACAGGTGCTATGTTTCTTTAGCATACCATATTACCATGTACTAAAATCACTCAGGTTCCATGTGCTGTCATATTTCTTTGAAGCACTATGATCTTTGTTTTTAGTGTTTCATCTACAATTAACGTAGAACACATCTTTTTTGCTAATGGCTTTCTTTAAACCTACTCTTAAATCTACAAAAGTGCACAATTGGACTAGAACCCTCACTCAACCCTCAATCACTTAAAGAGAAACACCTTACTATACACTATTATACTGCTAGGCTACAAGCCAATTAAAGTTATTGAGAACCGAGTGAATCACTATATAACATCAGCTAAATGTCCTCTTGCCATATGCTGTGCCCATTTAACATACACTCTGAACTACACAACGTCTGGATTTCATCTGAAAGAAATAAATTAATAAAAATAGAAGAAAAGCAAACTCCATCTGGCCTTTTTATCCCTTTATCTTTTTTATGTCTCCTTGAAAGAGCATTATTAATGTACTATATTACTTTCACTAACATAGATAATTCTCTCTCAAACATAATTTGCCATATTTTGACAACTTCTGCAAGATACAAAAATGGCCCTATGTTTTATATTTCTTCTCATGCTTCTGCAAACTCATCTATCTCTGCATTCAAAACTTGAAGGTTAAACATCTATTTTTAATCCTCTGTTTTCGTATGTCTGTTTAGCGACTAATTAAAGTTGATTTATGACCAGATGCCGAGCTTGGCGAACTCAGTGCCTTAAAACTAAAGGATAAGGTAAAATATTAAGCAACCTGTTTATAATCTTTGTGTTTTTAGTCATTTTCTTCTTGATGCTAAATCTTTCTCTAAATCTTTATTTTTTTCCGTTGATTCGATTTAGTCTTTTATGGAGGATAAGAGTGGCAAGAGGTTGAAGCTGCATGAGGTACATTCAGGACCAAATCCCATCAGTAATTCCTTCAAAGAAGAAGTCCCTGATGTGAATTTACAAACTGAACCTTGACTCTGTTTTGACCTTTTTTTAGCCTAGATTGGTAATAAAATGACCAGTTCTTTTTTATTTTTCAAATCTTTCATTCATTTTAGATGATCGTGTGGGCATTGCTTATAGTGTGTTAATTCTTGCTTTTTAAAGCAAGTAGTTACATGTTCCAAGTGCATTTACTTGAAACCAGTTAACCGATTAAAGTGGACAGAGTATGCGACTTTCAACAGGTTAGCCTCAGAAACTGGTTTCATTGGATGGTTTGTTATTCTTTAATGTTTTAGGAAACTGATGTTTCTTATAAGTAAGGGTGTTTATGATTCGGTTTGGTGGGTTTTGATGAATGTTTTTGGTTCAAAGTGCACTACTTGAAGCCGGTTAACCAACTAAAGTGGTGAGTATGTCACTCTCAACCAGTTAGTCTCTGAAAGTGATTGTCATTTACATGGTTTCATTCGGCGGTGTACTATTCTATTAACGCAGCGTTAACGCTTTAGCCAAACTAATCCGTTTCTTAAAAGTAAGGGTGTTTATGATTCGGTTCCATAGGTTTTGACAAAAGTTATAGACCAAACTCCTAATTTTGGTTTTAGAAGACATTAAATGGTGGGTTTGATGGTTTGAAGCGTTTCTATTTTAATTTTTGAAAAATCATTATTTGTAATAAATTTTCAAAACTAATAAAGTTTGTTCATGAATATGATATATATCAATATCAATAAATGCATATTTCAAGAACAAAAGAAAGTAAGATAAATGGTCATTGTAGTTTACTTGACCGTTATTAAGTCTTCAACTGTGAATCAAACTTTTGATCCGATGAGTAAACGTATAAACAATAAACCATCATACCACTCTATATGCTTCGCAGAACGGTTTATGAACACTCCTAGGTTTAAATGTTTTTTTACGGTTGGCCATGACAACATGAACTCAATTTAGATTGTTTAGGCAAAACAATTTATATGCTTATTAGTCGAAGTATCTCAAACTGATTATTGAAAATATTTTTTTTAAAGTATGCTTTCTTTTATTTCAACATCACTTTTATATGGTCAAGAGAATCTTTGAAAGCAAATAGTTAGAACTTGTTGGCTTTATATTTTGTGAATTTCAAGAAAAAGACCATGCAACAATGAACAATGATGTTTCTATGCCAGCAATTTGGTGATCGTTCTTGTAAAAATATTCTCCACCAAGTTTCACTAGAGTTGAGTTAAAGTTCTTTGATATTCTTTTTTTATCTTTACAATTGACCAGATACCATCTAATATCATACTGTCAACGATACTATATCTAAGTGATAATTGTCATAACTATGAAGCTTCTATCGAAGAAAAAAGAATAACCATAAACTATATTATAATAGTAGCAAAGTACGAAATACAACAACAGTAACTCCGAAACACAACCAAATCGTAAGCTTCAAAAATGTCACTTTTAATTTGATGCGGTTTCTATTTTTGTACAATGGTTTCAAAAAATATTTCTGACCACTTAAAAAGAATTTTATGTATTGGTCTGTAATAGCTTAATCACAAATATTCAATTGAGTAGTGATGTAAAGGTCATGTCGCCATTTCATTTAAACCACCGACAACGGGGTCCTATAAGGATAATGAAGGACGTTACGGTTTTTTATAGACTTTTATTATCCAGACGAACGCTTAATAATGACTTGGAAGGTGGTGAAGAGAGAAGGAATAGAAAGAAGGTGTGTGTTTGTTTATGTTATAGTTCTTGAAAATTGTCAGCATGGAAAGAATTAGATAGTGGGGGTTGTGGCCCATTATTATCGATTGTTAATGCTATAAATATTATAACATAATATCATTTTCTTACCCAAAAAAATATCATATATATTATAATATCACAATAATTAACAAAAGACTGGTATTATAATCGTGAGAACTTTAAAGAGAATTGCAAAAGCAAAAAGAAAAGAAAATGTATAACTTATGAAAGTGTATACAAAATATGCTATTCTCCTCTACATTTAGGTGGTATTTATACTACAAAAATCAATCATTTTGGTAGACAAGTAAAACTATTTGGTAGATAAGTAGCATAGGAAACTTATCTACAAGTTTGACAAAAAGTTCATCTACTTGCTATGGTAATAATTCATAATACTCCCCCTTGATGACACTTTTCAAACTTGAAGAGTTTAAGCACTACCTCGTTAAAAACCTTGCTAAAGAAAAGACCAATGGGAAAAAAAATCTTAGCTAAGAAAAAAAAATGCAGCTTATAACTTCCCCTGAAATTGTATTCTGTAGATCTTCACATTGTGTGTATGTGTCGCATGCATATATTATAAACATGTTTTCTAAAAGTTGTTTTAGGAAGTGTCTTTGTGAAAAGATCAGCTGAATTGTTGCTAAATTGAACGTATCTCATTTCAACCTGTTTATCTTTAGTAAGGTCTTGTGTGTATAAAAAGAATATTGGTGGTATATGTTTTGTTCTGTCACTTTTGATATACCCTTCTTTCATTTGTGAGACACAAGCTGCATTATCTTCATAGATTGGTGTTGCATTTCCATCTTTCTCCAATCACAAGAAATTGATATAATTTGTGTCATATATTTTAAGCATACATATTCTCTTGAAGCTTCATGTAGTGCAATGACTTCAGCATAATTTGAGGATGTCCTAACGAGTGTTTGTTTTTGAGAACGCTATGAAATCACAATTCCTTCATTCTTAAATACAATCCAGTTAGAGATTTTGCTTTATGGGAATCAGATTAATAACCTGCATCTGCATAACTAACCAACCCTTTTTTTGAATTATTAGGATAAAATAAGCCTAAATTAATAATACCTTGAAGATATTGGAAAAAACATGTTTAATCTCATTCCAGTGCCTTTTAGTAGGGGCTAAACACAATCTTGCTGACAAATTAACTGCAAAAGAAATACCAGGTCTCGTACAGTTAGTAAGATACATAAAAGCTCCAATTGCACTAAGATATGATATCTCTGGACCAAAAATCTCATCATTATCTTAACAAGGACGAAACGGATTAGTATCAAAATTAAGTGATCTAACAACTATCGGTGTATTTAAAGGATTTTCTTTGTCTATATTGAAATGCTTTAAGAGTTTCTCAATATAAGTTGACTGCTGTGTAATTATTTCATTATGCATATGCTCAATCTGCAAACCAAGATAGTGTTTGGTTTTTCCAAGGTTTTTAATTTCAAATTTTTTCTTTAAAAGAGCAACTGTTTTATTAAATTTCTTTTACGTCTCAATTATATTTAGATCATCAACATATACAGCTATGATCACATATCTTGATGTTTTTTTCTTAATGAAGACGCATGGATAAATAAGGTTACTTGTGTATCCTTTACTTGTCAAATAATCACTCAAACGATTGTATCACATCCTTCTAGATTGTTTGAGTCCATACAAGGATCTTCGTAATTTGAAGGAATATATTTCCTTAGGCTTTGAGCTTAATACTTCAAGGAATTTAAAATCTTCAAGAATTTTCATATAGATGTCACTATCTAGTGATCCATACAAGTAAGCTATGACAACATACATAAGACGCATCCTTAAATTTCTAGAGACTGCTAAACTGATTAAGTATCTAAAGGCTAAAGGTTATTTCATCCATAATAGAGAGTATGTTTCCTCATAATCAATCATTGGCCTTTGTGAAAAACCCTGAGCTACAAGTCTATCTTTATACCTTGTAACTTTATTTTTTCTCAATTTTTTTCGTAAAAAAACCCATTTATACCCGACAGGCTTTACGGCCATCGGAGTAATAACAATAGGTCCAAAAACCTTTTTTTAAGTGAATCTAATTCAACTTTCATAGCTCATTTCCATTTATTTCAATCATGTCTATTTTGTCAATCACTAACTAATTTTGGTTCAGGATCATCATCACCACTCATGATGTCACTTGCTACTGTATAAAAAAATATTTCATCAATACTTTTCATTTCATCTCGATTCCATAAGATATGTGTGTGACCATAGTTAATTGACATTTCTTTGTTATTTTCATCCAAATCCTCCTCATGAGAGTTTTTTATATTTAGCGCTACATCAAGATCATTTATTTTATGGTCAACTTCTTTTTCATAAGTTTTTCTTTTTTAAGATTGTTATCCTTGGAACTAATCGATATTCCTCGTTTCAAATGTCTCTGAGATTCATGAGCTATTGTGTTATCTATTTGCTTATTTAGAATCTCAACTCGAGCTGTAGCATTAGCTGCTGGTATATGAGATTTAGTAATTCTAATTGTATAAAAAATACATCAGGTAATTGATTTGAAATTTCTTGCAGGTGTATTTTCTTTTGAACCCATATCTCACGTTGTTTGGTTAATGGATCCAATAATGAAGGAACATACCATGAGACATCATTTTCTTGTTTTTTTCTTTTCTCCCCCTAATTCCAGGAAAACTGACTTATTAAAGTGATAATCAGCAAAAAGTGTTGTAAATACATCACACGTTAAAGGTTTGTAAAGTTCTGTATAAGGGTGATGCATTCCAAACATCCAATAACATCCAAAAGTCTATCCTGCATGAATGCACTAAGTGCTGAGTAGAATGCTTCGTAAGTTTTACACCATGCACTAGAAAAAATTTTTAAGTGTAAAATCTTTCGAAACCAAGACCAACATCTTCCGAAGCTTAAAGTGAAGTATTATAAAGCTTCAAGGACAAAGTCTTCCGAAGCCAAGAAGTGAAGACAGATTATCTTCCGAAGACTTTTGAAGACATGGTTTTATCTTATGAACGTTACTATAAAGCTAGATCACCTTTCCGCTGCAACTCTATTGACTCACTAACTTTCACAAGTTGGTGAAAAGATGCATGCTTTTGGTAACTATACATTGAGGTCTTGAGTCTTTTATTTTCTACTTTATGTACTTTTATCTTTTTTTTGTAATATATTAGGATGTGAGCTATGACATGTCATAGTCACTAGTCAAAAGGAAATCATCCTTTTGACTCTATATTGATTTTGTTGTTTTCTAGATAATGTATCCAACTAGCCTTTAAATTATGGCCGACTGTAAGATGTAGTATAAGTATCTCAGGTATTTGTAACTTATCTCAATGTTTGTACACTTGCAAAAGAACTTGAGAGAAATATACAACATCCTTGAAAACCAAAATACTTGTGTTGTTTCTGTTCTTGTTCTGTCTTATATTTACTAGTGTTCTAAGTCTCAATTTTGTGTTACTAGTTCCCTAATTGATCTGTCAAGTGTTCTAAACTATCTCTCCTCATTGTGTGTTGTGTTGTAAGTGACCAAAACTCCCTTAAACAATCCTGCAATTGGTATCAGAGCATTCCAGGCTTTTGATTGTAAGAACTTGCCATATTAAGATCCCTCACACACACAAAACACTTAACATCTCAAATGTCAGCTATTAATAAAGTTGATATGGAAACTAGAACCATGACAAAGTCCCCACTGTTCACTCCTGACGACTTTGACAATTGGTGCCAAAGAATGGAAGGTTTCATTAAGTCACAAGACTCCAAGATGTGGGAATTTGTTGTCTCAGAACCTTACATACCAAGCACCTCTTCAACTGTTACTAGAGGTGGTATGATTCCAAAGGCTATGGCTGATTATTCTGATGAAGACAGAAAGTAGAGATTGATTAGGAGGCCATAACAACCCTTCAATGTAACTTCCGCCTATTTTCAAATTATAGGCCCAAACTCGAACTCATTTTGAATTTTCATACGATTTAAATCTCATTATTAAACTTATTTTATTTATTCTAATGAATCATATGGATTAGAAGTGTAGTTAATCAATATAAAACAAAGTTGTATTTAATTTTCAATTATTGGATCATTTGAATAATTTATAATAACCTTATAATTAATAAAATAAAGTTTTATAAATTTATGAAGTTTAGTTATCCTTTATGAGTTTTAGTTATACAATTAGAATTAAATTGTAATTTTCTTATAAAAGTTTTAAAAGGTTATAAAGATTTTATAAAATAAAGTAAACAATTTATTTAAACTATTAAATTAGGGTTATAATAAGTTTGGGTCATAAATGTAAATTTTAAAACTTAAATAACAAATAGCTTTTAAAGTTTGCCATAAAATAATAAACTTTCAAAACTTTAGGGACAAAATGTGCAACTTTGTTTTGAAACTCAAACCAACCCCCCACTCCCTCCACCGTCGTGCCCTGTTTTCCGGCCATCTCCGACCATTTGCTCCGGCGACACCCAAACTATGTAAATCCATCATTTTATATCAATTAAACCGACCCAATTATCCCTCGAACAAGTTTCGAACTCCATGGCGGTTTGAATTTAGATCATTCGGCTTTCACGCAATGTTAACTCGCAACGGAAGTTTCTTCCAAAACTAAAATCAGTTTCGACTCATATCTTAATCACATGAATCGAAATAACAGCTAGAAACACCCCTTTAAACATTTAAGATACAATTATACAGTTAATTTCAATCGAAACGACCATTTTGAAAGCAAATCAAGTCGAAACGACCGAATCAAGACTCGTAATTCATTTGATATTAAACTGAACACATTAGATCCATATATCAAGGGAAAAACATTAGAATCGATCAATTTGAACTTTCTGTAACACCAATTTCCATCTAAACTTCCCCACACACTACCATCAATCACCATCATCATTCGGATTTGCAACTCCACCATTATTGGTCTTCAGAGCATCTTCCAGGATCATCACACTGAACAAATTTGATTATAATCATCGTTACCTTTATGAATCAATTCCTTTATCGTTCGCAAGACTCTTCCTATTGTTCATCATCGATTCGAGTTTATATGAGGTAATTCGACACATCCCCATACTCGATTTCATGTGGGAAAGAAAAGTCCCATGATTATTTGGGTTAATAACTTCAAATTCATGTTCAATTGGGATCCAATCAAGAACTAGAGTTCATGTGGTATTTGGGGTTTCGTTTTAATAAGGTTATAAATTTTATTTTACATTTGAAATCTGACTTTGGCTTATGGTCCACTGGTAACACGCATGAAACATATACATGGGGTCCTGGGTTTGAACTCGGGCACCCTCAAGTTATTTTTTAAATTATTAGTTTTATTCAATTGAAATTTCATAAATTCTTAATATACTATTTAATCAAAATAAAATTATTGTTAGTAATTAAATTTATTCCATAAGTTATTAATCTAACTTCTGAAATTATTAAACAATATAATATTCTAATTTTATAGTTTAATATTATAAAAACTATGACAAAAGTTATTTAAAAGTTTGTTTTTTACTTTATAAAATGCTTTTTTTTAAATCAAATAAGTTATTTCATAACTTATTTAAAAAATGATTATTTTGATCAAGTCATTATTTAATTAATTGTTAAATTAATTATTTACATTCCACACTTCAATACTCAACTTTTATTGTATAAATTATTATAAATTGAACATTTAAATAATATGTGAGTATTCAATTTCACTAATGATTTATTATTATTTTTAATCTTAACTATTTAATCAATTTATTTTATCTTTATTGAATAAAAAATATATATAATTAGTTACATTATTATATTTAAGCCAATTATCAAAAACCCGAAATTCCAATTGAAACCCTACACGTTAATCATATCATTAATCTAATCTTGGAACAACCACGTTTAGGTATTCTGTAAAAGGAATCGTTGGAGAATCTTATTTTCTTATTATTATCAAAAGTGTATCTTATATCATATGAGTTTTCTATATGAGTTTTCCATGTTCATTTTTATTTTATTTTACACCTTTTGAGGTGAAACATGTTAAACTTATAAATATACACTTGTAAAACATCTTGAAACTTATAATGCATGAGCAATTCGTTTATAAACTTGTAATGGTTATTTGAGATATTTATGAGTCTTATATGATAATCATCTTGTAAAAACAATCATTAACTATTGCTAGCCTGGCGAAACCATAAATCTATGGGCTTGACAAGCCTATTTAGTGCTAATGTCGAGGTTATTGTCGACTCCTGATGACGTATTACTTGTTCATCATGGGAACCAAGTACACTCAGCTAATCGTTATAACTTGTAATGGATATCTTTGTCAAGGTTTGATTATATCATTATGCTATCTATATTCTTGCAATATTTCTTAACCTATGACATGAATTGCCACTTAAATGTTGTTTTCATACGTATGTAGAAATTCATCGGAACTGACCAACAATATATGTTGACCACTTTATTTTTGACATGTTTCAGTATTGCTACTTGAGGACTTCTTTTTTCTCATATAGGGCTTTGACTTAGTTTAATTAAATATTTTATGTTGATGTTTAAATCTTTGTTGTATTGTAATGACTTAATTGTCTAGTATTATTCAATGAAAAATGGCATTTAATATTGTTTTTAACTTATTTAATTCCATAAGCTATGAACAATCGTTTCTCATTCGTCCACCTTGATGATTCCGCCGTCGGTCGGGGTGTGACATTCAAGCTGTTCTTCCAAACTCCATATACAGAGGCTTCAAGAAGTGAAAAATAGTCAAGCAGTTGTGGGATGTACTAAAGCTGATGTATGAGGGGTCAACTAAAGCCAAAAAGTAGCAGTTTGAGAACTTCACCTTTAAAACAGGTGAACCCATGACTCAACAATACTTCAAGTATGTTGAGATTGTGGACATTCTACTGGATGTTGGAGTAACTCTTGAGAACATGGACATTGTAAGGAAGTTTATGTCCTCTATTCCTAGGCAATGGACACATTAATGTGTGGTTATCAAGAGGACTGAGAACCTTAAGTCTCTCACCCTGATAGAGTTGTATGGTATTCTCAGCGGATACCAGATGGAGATGAACATGCAAGGTTCATCTGGTAACTCCAGTAATCAAATGAGTTCAACCCTACATGTGGTTGAAAGGGATAGCATAGAACCTTAACATCATCTTATATGCTACCCTGACAACTCATAAAAGGGTCATTTCATCACCTTTCCGGAGACACCAAGAGAAAGCTACACATAAGGAAGCCCATTCCAAGAGACAAGCTCCTCACGTGCCTTTGTGTCTTATGATGAAAGCACAAGCAACTTTCTATTCACCCTTGAAGACCTAGACTGTATCCATCCAGATGATCTGGAGTACATAGAAATAGTCCAGCAGATGGCTCTTCTCACTCATAGAGCCAAGAAGTTCTACAAGAGGGCAGGAAGGAAGTTTCCAAGCAATACAACCAGTGGAAAGTTTGGGTTGGATAAAAGAAAAGTGAAGTATTATAACTGTAACCAAATAGGATACTTTGCAAGAGAGTGCAAAGTACCAAGGAAAAATGGTGGCCAAACACAAACCAGACCAAACTACACTGAGAAAGCCACCCAAAATGAGAAGTCAAAGCAACAAGCTGCAGTTGTTGCAGTGTTACAACTATAACCTATGTCTTTATTCAATATGGATAACCACATTAAGGTGATCAAGTAGAAGATCAAAAGAGGAGAACTTGCTGACTTACACTCCCTACCAAGTCAGGTCTCTCAAGAAGTGGAGGTTAACGTTGAACCTTTTAAGACAACACAACATGGACCTCGTGCTGAGTCTCAGCAAGCTTCATCTTCTGATCCATAGCAGGGTCCTGCTCCCTCTTATTCGGAACCTGTGAGAGAGGAAGACACAACTGAGAGAGACAAGGATGATCAACAAGGGGCTGCAGGCCAGTCTTCTCAGTTAAAGAGTTCAAAGAGTAGGAAAAGGATGACTTCTAAACCAAATCCTAAAAAGAAGAAGATAGAGTCATCCACCTCCAAACCTCAGGATGAGTCAGAACATCCTGAGGAAATGCAACATGAGGAAACTCCAGCAACTCCTATTCAAGTAGTTCCTTTGGCATCAGGAAGACCTATTTTATCCAAGACTTACACTATCAATCCAGAGAGATGGCATGTTATCAGAGATCAAGGTGTTGAAGATATCTATACATAGCAAGACATATTCAATCAACCTCTGCATGATCTCTTTGAGATGAGAAGACACTATGAGAGTCTAAGTGATCCTGACCATCTAATGAAGAAAGGATTGGTCATCATCATGATGAGGATTGTTAATATCTGAAGTTTTTAGATGTTTTGGTAGCATCAACCTAGGGGAGTTTGTAAGGTTCTGTATAAGGCTGATGCATCCAAAACATCCAATAACATCCAAAAGTCTATCCTGCATACATGCACTAAGTGTTGAGTAGAATGCTTTGGAAGTTTTACACCATGCACTAGAAAATATTCTAAGTGTAAAATCTTTTGAAGCCAAGACCAATATCTTCTGAAGCTTAAAATGAAGTGTTCCGAAGCTTTAAGGACAAAGTCTTCCGAAACCAAGAAGTGAAGACATATTATCTTTCGAAGACTTTTGAAGACATGCTTTTATCTGATGAACTTTACCATAAATCTGGACCACCTTTCCGCTACAACTCTGTTGTCTCACCAACTTTCACAAGTTGGCGAAAAGGTCCATGCTTTTGGTAACTGTACATTGAGGTCTTGAGTCATTTACTTTCTACTTTATGTACTTTTATCATTTTTGTAATATATTAGGATGTAAGCTATGGCATGTCATAGTTACTAGTCAAAAGATGTCACACCCTCAAAATCCACGTGCAGAGTTTTACCGCGAGGCGTGTGAACAAACCAGGATCACAGTCAATAGTTACTCAGAACGACTTTATATG
>BJCM01065243.1:0-13532 GCA_018326385.1 Flaveria bidentis | reverse complement strand
TTGTTGCTTCTTTTTTCTCTTTGTTTTGTTTTTTTGTTAAAATAACATTACTGAGTATAGTGATTAGTTTTGTTACAAATAGCACAATGTTTGTTAAAGTAGCAATCTGAAGTCATGTGGTTATTCATATTGCAAATAGAGCAATAACTGTTGAAGTAACACTTTTTAGTGTTGTGATTTTTCATATCACACCATTTGCAATACGTTTCCTCCAACTCATTTTAAGAATCAATACTTTTCTTGGTTTTTTGTGGCCTTTGAGTCTTCAATCCCTTTCCAAACTTTGCAGCAGATGACCCCATTCCCTTTCCTGACATGATATCAAAAGGTTCTTGTTTATCACCTAAAGTCTGTTGCTTAGAATTCACAACTTCCTGTTTTGTTTTATTGACTGCTGATCTTGGCTTCCGAAGATCTTCTACTGACTCAGTAGATTTGTTGTTCCGTAGATCAGCCACTCATGCAAAAATGTCCTTATTCCAGAGAAGTTCTGCAGATTGTGGTTGGTTTCTCTTTTCCAAGAGTCTTTTAACTTCCGGAGATATGCACATTTCAATGACTTCCGTTGAAAGTATTTGTTGATTGTGAAGTTCTTGAAGTCTTTCATTCAACTGAGTTATCCTTTTGCATATAGTCTTTAATATGTTTTTTTGCTTAGGATGATACATCAACTTGGTTTCATCTAGAAATTTAGAATTAGTTCTTGAAGTTAAACATTCTTACCAATATCCAGTCCATCCGCATATTCATCTTCATGTTCATTAAAATCATCCAAGTCATCACATTTATCGATGTCAAAAATGAGCCTTGCGACGAGACGCGGACATTCCCCATGCTGCGGTTCCCTCCGGTCCGTTCCCGGGTTGAATTCTGAGTCATTTTGTTTAACTTGTTCGGATTCAGAAGACTCAGCTTCACTCACCTCGGACTCATTATTATTTACATATTTCTTAGATTTTTATTCAATTTGGTGCTTAGCACAAAATGTTTTGACAAACTGTTTGTCATTGTTTCACGTAAAGGTGTATATATCATTTAGAGAGGGTGCAACTGCATTGTAACCCAACCCATACATGTTCTTTGAATCAGTATAGAATTTAATAATTTCTCATAATGTCGAGATGAAAGTTGAAAGTTCTGAAGTTTCACTTCAGTTGATGCATGATCAACGATGGATTTAGTTAAGAAAAAAATGGTCAGATGCACAACTTGTTCTTTTAAATTATAATTTTCAGAAATAAGTTTATCTAAATCTTTCTGTAAAGAGTTAATTTCGATTTGACATAATTTATGTTCTCTTACATGAGATCAATTTAAAATCATAATTTCTTTTACTTTATTAGCCAGTTGTTGAGCATTGACTTTGTATCTTTCAACTTCCTTAAACATAATTATGAACATAATATTTTTCTTACCTCTCTAGCCATGAGTGGAACTTTGTTCTCCATGTTGGCATTAGTACTTGATTTTCTTCCAACACTTCCTTCTTATACATGCTCCGGTCACACGTTCCATCTTGTAAAATAATCAATCCAGTTTCCTTTGAATTGCTAGATCCTACTAATGCATTTATGGTTGGTAGGGATGAGTTGGTTAGCTAAGGTTGTGTGAAAGATCTTTGAGATGTTGATGGTTGATGATATTGATGCTGATGAGAATGTAGTTGTTGTCTTTGTCTCATGTCAGCAGATGATTGTTGATTGCATTCTCTTGAGAATTGACCGATCAGATTGTCTTTGAAGCATCTCACCTTTGATTTATCAACATCAATTTTAGGTTGTTTTACTTGCTGCAGCCAAGTTTTTGTTTATTCTTAACAACTGTTTGGCTCTATAAGCAATTATAGCCATTTGCCACTAAAGATCCATTCCTCTACAACATCTGGTTGCAGTTCTTCCAGGTCTTGTTGGCAGATGTTGGCCGGAGTTAAAGTGCTTCCCAGGTAAGCTTGAAAACTTGAGCTGAAAGTAGCAAAGGCTACCTTTTGTTGTTCAGAATCCAGAATCATAGTAATGGGTTCTCATTGATTGTTGTTTGATGAAGACTTTGCTGACGATGAAAATGGATCTTTTCTTTCCTTAGGTCTTTCATTTTCTTTTCCTAATTTTCTTTGAGAAGATTTCTTTGATGGTTTTGAGGCATAGAAACTAACTACTTTTTCATCTTCACACATAGCACAACAATTTGCTTCCAACTTTATGGAAAAGTATGGAACATCTTTTTGTTTAATTTCTCATTTGTATTCTTCAGCTCCAAGATGTTTATCTCGGTTACCAATTGCATAAACTTGTGAAGTTTTTGAGGAATTAACTCACCCTCAATATGATAAAATTTTTCATATTGTGAGCAGAGAGTATATTTCCTTATGCTTCTAATTTCATCATTCCCTTCACAGAGTGTATGAAGTATCTTCCATAGTGAATTTGTTGTTTTATAGTTCTCACACCTGCTTAGATTTCTCCAAGTAAAGCCATACTAAGCAGACTGTATGCTTTAATATGGACTTTAACCTTTTTGACATCCTCAGGTGATAGATCTTTTATACTTATGGGTTGATTATCATCATTGTAATCCGGCCTAAGAGTGGGTGGAATACAAGGACCATCAATTATAGACACCCATAAGTCAGAATCAGTGTAATTCACATGATTCATGAACCTGATTTTCTAGGACTTAAAATCCGCTTTTGTTTCCAACTATGGATGATGGTATGATGATCAACCAACAAAGCTACCCATTTTGGTCAAGAATTAAAGCATAACTAAAACAAAATTTCTTTTGGATTAAAGAACTAATAAAGGATAGTACTTAATTATTGAATTAACTAAGTAGTAAATATCAAAATCAGTCAATCCTCTTAATGATAATTAATATTAAATCAAGGATTTTTGTTAATTCTTTTGTTCAGTCAATTGAACAGTCAATGAATGTCAGTCAATAACACAAATCTATGTTACAATTAATTGTGAATATAGATCAATGTCAACCGAGCAATGTAATAGTGCTCGCTGAAAGACATATCTATGTTTTATCGAATTTTAAAAGTTAACACTTAACACCATACCAATTATGCTTAAAATCTATAAATCTAGTCAGAAAACTGATAGATCTAATAATTAAAGTAATCAATTAAACAATTCTAATACCGATAGATCAATCACTTTAACTCAATGAACACTTGGCTCTGATACCACCTACGAATCCAATGATCGCAATCAGGAATTATCATTGTTTGATTGGTTTCGATTTAATGATTGCGGAATCATCATTAATCGTTGTTTAATTGATCAAATATTAAATATCAAAGACAATAAATATAGGCAATAAACACTCAAATGACAACAATACGCAATAGAAAATGTTATTAATCAAAAGTAAATCATTAAAATTGCTTAATGATTACAAAGAATCAAATAACAATTGCTAACATTAATCTTTGCAATGATTCTGTTTATGATTTTGGTATGATGATATGACGGCTGCTAGGGTTTTGTGTTTTGTTAATCGTGTCGAACGATGTGATGGTTGGTATGTTGTCTTCCCTTTGATGTGAAACCTAAGACTCGTATTTATAGCCACACATGTTTCTATCAAGGAACCATCGAATCTCTTGAAATCCGTGTTTGACTTGTTGGCTTGAATTACTTGTATCATTTAAGTATAAGCGTTTGCTCTTCCGTAGAAGTCTTCACTTGATGCTATCCATGTGTTTGTTGTTCACTAGGTCTTTGGTCTTGTAGTACTCTCTTGTGCACTGATGTTTATCCCTAGAAGAACTTTGGATGTTTTTATTGTAAGAAAGACATCTATGGAAAAGCATAAATGTTCATCCATAGATATTTCTCACACTTGATCAATTTCTAAGTAAGACCAAGTATATTGTTTGAACTTGTAATCATATACAAATCAACACATATATGGGTTAACCTATATACATAATGCATATATCAAAATAAGGAATTACAAATATTCATTGCAAGCATTGATTAAAGTTCTAAGCCTATACAAAATGATCTAGACCTATTGTTCCTAGATCTAACAGTTCATAGTTATACATTTTGGGTTAACAAAGGCACCTACGGTGTTCACGGACTTGATTAATCGGATATGTAAACCATACCTAAATAATTTTGTCATAGTGTTCATTAAGGATATTTTGATCTATTTGAGGACAGGTTGAATGAAGCGATTCATATATGAATACTTCAGGAATTGTTGGAAAAAGTGAAACAATGTGCTAAGATCCCAAGTTGTGGCTTCTATGCTAACCACAAAAGTGTTCAACATATTTTACATGAAAAGAGAACTGAACATGAGACAAATATGTTATATTAAGTTGTTCGGAGACTATGACTGTGAAATCTGATGTCACCCGAGAAAGGCAAACGTGGGTCTGATGTGTTGAGCATTAAGAAAAGAGTAAACCCATGTGTGCCAAGGAATTGGGAATTACGGTTTGTTTAGCTATTAGGTCCCATTTCGATATTACTCAAGTTAAGTCAGTGAGGCACCGCATGTGCAAGATAAGGCTTTGAGATGTCTAGATGAATTGTTTGTATAAATGAACAATGGAGAATTATACTTTCTAGAAAGAATTTGGGTCCTATCGTGGGGAACGTGCGCGAGATGGTATTGAAACATGCATACAAGTCGAAGTACTCTATAACCCTTCGGGTTTTCGTTAACTAAATTCTAACTTCGTTATGTTATTGTAAGGTTCTTTTTGTCATTAATGAAACTATGTGGGTTTATTTATGCTTGTTTCTCCTATATTAAATTAATTTCGTTAGTTTACGAGTTAATAATTTAATTTATTAAAATAAACATAATAATAATAATAATAATAATAATAATAATAATAATAATAATGATGATTATGACGATGATGATGATGATACTAAAAATTATATTTATAAACTTTGGGTATTAAATTATGAGTTGTAAGAAAAAAATTAATAATAAATTAAAAGTTTTTTAAACTTGGAGTTTAATAAGTTAAAGGGGTAATATGTTATTTTTAAAACTTAAAATAGAAAGTTGAAGCATAAAATGATAACATTTATGGTACAGGGACCAATGTGTAACTTTTTTAAAAATCAAACCATTCCCCCCTTCTGGCTTTTCTGGTTGTCATCCAGTGAAGCCCCGACACGGCTACGACTCCACAAACACCTGAAATCCTCAAATTTATTACTTAATTGAAGCCAATCGCTTCGTGGAACCGTCTGAAACTCAATGGTGCGTGTTAATTTCAGTTTAGATCGGCTATGGAGATGTTTGAGCTCGGTAACCGATCGTCATTAAACTTTAGGTTGTGCGACCATTAAAACACAATAATAATCGAATTAATTGGTACTTAAACACTCAATTAACTAGTCCAATACTTGTATTTATCACAATTTCATCTAAGAGGCTCGAACATATCAAATCCGACTCCACCTCCTTCTTTTACCTTCAACTTAGGCAAAATCAAACTTCCAAGCTCCTATAACCCAAATTGTTTGAGGGGAAGTCTTCATTGACACTCTAAGAAGCTTCATACGAACTTAATTTGATGGTAATAATCTTTTACAACGAGAATATTGCCTATCACAGTCGCAACCAATTCTTTGTCTCACCTACATCAATCCGATTCTAATCACGAAAGTTTCATATACATTTATACTCGTTTCTACATGGGGAGCAAAAACCCCATGATTATTAACGTTAACACAGTTGAATTATGCTTCAACTGGATTCAAATCATTCTAGGGTTCTTGTGAATTTGGGGGGATTTATGTAATTAATGGTTTTAGGAGTTGGGAACTGGCTCTTAACAGGCATAGGTGCCCCAGCCCACCGGTTAAGAGCATTCCCCATATATTAGTGGTTCGGGTTCGACTCCGAGCGCCCTCAACCTTTTTCTAAAGGCTTTCTTCATCCATTTAAATTACAAAAAAATTATAAATATTATAAAAATCATTTTTGATAACTAAAATCATTTTAAAAGTTATCAAATTATTTTCTGTAAATTTTCAAAATTTAAATACTTATATATTTTCTTAATAAAAACATTATAACAAAGATTATTTGAATGTTATTTCTTATAATCTTATAAAATGGACTTGAAGTTAAATAATGTATTTAACAATAGGTTTAATTAATAAATTATTATTGGACAAGACATTATTTTACAAGATTTTTAATTATAATTTAATCATATTGTATTATAAATGGTTATAAAAATCTATTTAAATTTTATACAATAACCTTATTAATCAATTATTATAAATTATCTAATTTCATCATCGTTCTTTATATTAATCAATTAAATGGCTTATTTCTTTTTCATTGAATCAAAATATACCAAGGGTTGTGCCATCACCACCTCACGGAACTTTCAATTACATCATAGGGTGAAGGTATGATGTTGATAGAAAAGCCCTCGTTCTTCAAAGAGTTCTGGGGTAGCAAGAGGTCTTCATTTTTCAGACCTTGAACTACTATGAAGAGTTTAGCCTCAGAAGGAGACAAAGGCAATCAGGTAATGTCATTGATCAACTAAATATTAATGCAGACCCTGAGATTTGTTTCAAAGGGAAAACCTTGACTCAAGGCCCAGTGACAGAGCCTGAGAGCCCTGTCTCACCAACAACTACTTTAGAAATCCATTCCCTTGATGAGACACCTGCCGGTGAAGGTGTATCTCAACCTCTCTTTGGCTAGAGCATGATGTTACACCAAGCAATAAAGGCCAAAGATCTCTCCACCCTGATTCACAAAGGTCTGTTGGTGAAAAATGTAAAATGATTCTAACTCCTGGGAGATTGTGGAGGAGGAGAGAGTAAGGAAAAGGAAGCTAAGGGAGAAAGTTCTTCTGTAGGTTCTGTTGGTTTCATCGAAGCTGCAATCAGGGATGCCCCCAGACCATACACTCAAGATGATTAGTTAAAGGCAGTCAGAATTGCCTACTTACAAACCGGGAACTATGATGTTGATAACAACATCTCCCTCCCCTTAGAAGATTTGAATGAACTGGCTGACATAAAAATGTCAAGAAAGAAGAAGGAAGCAGATGATGTAAGATTGCTTCTTTAGATCAAGGAGGAAACAAGACTAAAAAGGCTTTACAAACATGTTCCTACTATCTCACCAGTTCAAGAAAGCCATGTTCATGAGACTATGGCACCACAAGAAACTCAGGTAGATAAAGAAACTGATAGGAAAAACATCATCAACTACCTGAGTACCATTGCTCTCTGCTAGGCAAATGCACTTCTTCCCTTGGCATTTGAGTATATTGAGTTTGAGTATCTCAAACAACTTGAGCTTCATGTACTCAAAGAACAGAAGGCACGTAAGGCCATGTTCCCGGGACGCTCACAGCTGGAAAATCATCGCACATAAAACATATATTATCTTAAATAAATATTGCAGTGGAAACATTTAAAACGACATTAAATTTCATTATAAAGGCTTTTGCAAAGTAATACATCGTTATCTACCAAATACTTGTTGCATTACATCACACAAGCATTTTAAAAATGGATGTCATCTAAAAAGAGGCAAGTAGCCGCCCCGTGCCATCCTCAACAACCTTACGTGCCAACTGGAAATTCATAAAAACTCAGTGTTGCTGAGTGAGTTCTAGTTTTATAAAAAACATTACATTACCTTTCATTCGTTAAAACATTGTCTTTACTATTGCACGTGATAACACATCATACATACATCAAGGTAATAGTTAGTATCTTCATCAATCGTTCGTTCCGTACATTTCGCACGTTTCGCACATTTCGTACTTATCGCACTTTTCGTACATTATTATCTTTTCACTTTTATCTAGGTCCTGTCATATGCTTAACCCCCCTCTTAGGCACAAGGCCATATCATGTAGGGTTAAGCGACAAGGACCCCATATCGCACATATTGCACGTATGGAGTGGTCACTAGGACAGACTCCCCCTGTGTCTGTGAACTCTTATGGGTCAGCCAAAATCACATGTTGTATATACACACAATAATTAGGAAATCGCACGTATTGGAGCAGTCACCAAGACTGAACTCTTACTGTGTGTATGGACCCTTATGAATTAGCCAAAATTGCACGTTGTAAATACACACACAGTTGAGCTAATAACTCTTTGTAAGTTGTGAACCTCCTTTCATTTGCTTGCAAGCCTTTCATACTTTCATTCATTCATTAATGCACGCGTTCATTATTTCGTTCCTCTTTTCATTATCTTCCACTTTACGTTTCATAATACTTAATCATTTCTTTCTTTAACATTCAACGCAAAGCCATGGGAAGATGAACATACACGAACAGGAACATCAACATGATCATGCAAATCTTCATACAAATGAACATGCATACATAACATACATCACATGTACCAACATGCATAACACCATACATAACAACATCATCATCATACATCATCATCATCATCTTATATCATTCATGCCCATCCCATCATTTTGACTTCAAAATGTCAACTTACATAAGCTCCGGAACATCCCAAGTCAAAGCCTACATTTACATCAGCACTATGCAAGCGCATGAGCACTATGCAAGCGCATGACTTTTCAGGCATAAGAGGAACACTTAGGCATATTAGAAACTTTCAGGCACATCAGCACTATTGAGGCACATGACCAACACTTAACCTATTCTTGGCCAAATTCCAGGCGCATGAGCACTATGCAGGCACATGAGTGCTTAGGCGCATGAGCTATCATGGCGCATGAACATTTAGTCAAATTCAGCCTATTTCTAGGCGCATGAGTACTATACAGGCGCATGAGGTTTTTGGCACATGAGGGAACTTAGGCAGATTTCCATACTAGGCGCATGAACCCTATATGGGCGCATTAGCAGTCTATTTCACACTTAAACATCATAATTCAGTCCTAATCATGCTAAAACTTATTCTAAACTTAAATTATGCATTCTAAGCCTTAGAAACATATTCTTAACATCATCAAAGATAAACATAGCTCAAAATCAAACCCCACCATCAACATACACACATACATACATACGAGTACAATACCCACTTTTATAAAAACGTTCATACATGCATTTCCAGCCCCAAAATAAGTTAAAAACATGTAAAAGAGAGGTTCTAGAACTCACCTTTGCAGCTCTTTGGGTAAGACTTCTTCAAACCCGTTTGCAAATTGAGTTCAACGGCCTAGAAACCCACCAAAAACACACACCAACAACATATAACACGTATGAGCATATAACCGAGGCCTAAACCGGTTAAGAACACCTTAGAACCAAGAATTCTTACCTTGAATTCGATCTCTTCTGGTTCTTCTTCAAAAACTCGAGAGTTCTGCTCTTCTTTCATCCTCTCTCTCTCTAAAATCTGAGTGATACGAATGTAGAGAGAGGGATGGGCGACCATGCCACCTTTATCACCAACTTTTGAAGATCTTGTCCTTTTGGCACCTTTAGTGCCTCTACTTGAGCTTTACGACTTTTCTTTCTTATTCTTAACTTTATTCATTCTTTCTTAGTCTTTATAATTAACCGGGCGTTACAAGTCCACCCCACTTATATAGGTTTCGTCCCTGAAACATGTTATTCCTCAAACAATCCTGGGTAATGCCATCTCATCTCTTCTTCAGTCTCCCACGTAGACTCAAATCCCTTTTTGTGCTTCCATTATACTTGCACAAGAGGAACCAACTTATTTCTTAATCTCTTCTCTTTACGATCAATGATCGTCACTGGTTGCTCCACATAATTGAGCCGTTCATCTAACTCGATATCCTCCGCTGGTATAATCATATTCTCATCTACTAAGCACTTTCTCAGATAAGATACATGGAATGTTGGGTGAATTCCACTTAACTCATCTGGTAACTCCAATCTATTGGTAACCTCTCCTACTCTAGCAATGATTCGGAAAGGCCCTATGTATCTCAAGCTCAACTTGCCCCGCTTTCTGAACTGAATGATACACTTCCAAGGTAAAACTTTCAACATAACTCTATCACCAACCTGGAACTCAATCAGTCTATGTTGTTTATCAGCATACGACTTTAGCCTATCTTTAGTTCCCTTCAGGAAGGCTTTGATCCTTTCCAGCTTCCCAGTCGTAGCCTCGACTACCTGCACACTCTAACTCTTTATGACCAATATCACCCCAACACACGGGTGTTCTGCATCTCCTAGCATATAGCATCTCATAAGGAGGCATACCAATGCTAGCATGATAACTATTGTTATGTGAGAACTAAGCTAACGGTAAGTGGTCATCCCAACTTCCTCCAAAATCAATGACACATGCCCGAAGCATATCTTCCAGCATCTGAATGGTCCTTTCTAACTGACCATCTGTCTGGGGATGATAAGTCATGCAAATGTGTAACCTCATCCCCATAGCATCATGAAATTTCTTCCAAATTTAGATGTAAACCGGGTGTCATGATCGGGCATAATAGATACGAGCACACCATGACTAGTTACAATCTCTTTAATGAACATATCCGCCAACCTCTCGGATGAATATGTCTCGTGGATCCGTAGGAAGTGAGCACTTTCGTCAAACGATCGACTATCACCCATATAGCATCATACCCTCGCGAGGTACGCGGTAGCTTCATTATAAAGTCTTTGGTCATATGCTCCCACTTCTACTCCGGTATATCCAAAGGTTGGATCTTCCCATACTGCTTTTGGTGCTCGATCTTCACTTGTAAGCAACTAAGGCATTTACTCACATACTCCACCATATCACCCTTCATGCCCGACCACCAATAATCTTTCTTTATGTCTTGGTACATTTTCATAGCACCGGGGTGAATAGAGTATCGAGTTTTATGAGCTTCATCCATAATCTTCAAACGTAGATCCCCAAAACGTGGAATCCACATCCGTCCGAACCGGGTCCTAACACCGAGTGTGTCTTCACCCAACTCTGCGACTAGACCTCTCACCTTTCAGAGTTAAGATGATCTTCTATCAACGCCTCATTTTGAAACTCCTTGATTTGCTTTATCACATCAGAGGTCATGATCTACTGTTAAGCTTTCACCAGAATCGGCTCGGGTCTCTCTTTTCGGCTAAGGACATCCGCCACCACGTTGGCTTTGCCTGGATGATAATGGATCTCACAATCATAATCTTTTATGACCTCCAACCATCTCCTCTGCCTCATGTTTAGGTCCTTCTGCTCGAAGAAGTACTTCAAGCTCTTATGGTCGGTGAATATGGTGCACTTTGTACCGTATAGGTAGTGCCTGCATATCTTTAATGCGAAGACCATAGCTGCTAACTTCAAGTCATAAGTAGGGTAATTAACCTCACGAACCTTTAACTGTCGGGATGCATAGGCTATAACCTTTCCTCTCTACATTGACACACATCCCAACCCCGAGTAGGAAGCATCTAAATAAACCACCAAATCATCGCTTCCATCAGGTAATAACAAGACAGGATCTTGAGTCAACCTCGTCTTTAACTCCTCGAATGCCTTCTCTTGAGCTTGACCCCATACAAACTTTACATCCTTCCGGGTCAGCTTGGTTAGTGGAGAAGCAATCTTAGAGATGTCCTTAATGAACCTCCTATAATAACCTGCCAAACCCAAGAAACTACGTATCTCGGATGGCGTCTTTGGTGACTTCCATTGCATCACCGCCTCCACCATTGTCGGGTCTACCATAATCCCCTTAGGATTCACTACATGACCTAAGAATTGAACTTCGCGCAACCAAAACGCGCACTGGAGAACTTGGCATACAACTTCTCCTTTCTCAACGTCTCCATAACCTCCCGAATGTGACCAGCATGTTCTATCTCGCCCTTCAAATAAATCAGGATATCAATAATAAACACAATCACTGATTTATCCAACATCTGCCGACACACTCGATTCATCAGATCCACAAAAGCAGCTGGCGTATTGGTCAAACCAAAAGACATAACGAGAAACTCATAGTGTCCATAACGTATGCGAAAAGCTGTTTTAGGAATATTCTGCTCCTTCACTTTCAACTGGTGGTAGCCGGATCGAAGGTCTATCCTTGAAAACCAACTAGCACCCTGAAGCTAAACAAATAGGTCATCAATTCTCGGTAACGGATACCGATTCTTCACTGTCAACTTGTTCAGCTCATGGTAGTCTATAAACATTATCATGCTACCATCCTTCTTTACAAATAAGACCAGAGCACCCCAAGGAGAGATACTCGATCTAATATACCCCTTGTCAAGCAGCTCTTGCAATTGCTTCATCAACACTTTCATCTCAGTTGGAGCCAACCAATACGATGCCTTGGCCACAGGTTGGGCACGTGGTATCAGATCAATCTGAAACTCGATCTCGCGGTTTAGTGGCACTCCTGGTAAGTCTTCGGGAAATACATCAAGAATGTCACACACCACCGGCATGTCGATCAGTTATGGTGTTGGCGTATCCACATCCTTCACGTAGGCCAAGTAGGCGCTACATCCACGCCTCATGCACTTTCCCGCCACCGCCATCTAAATCACTTTCGAAATCATCATGACTCGATCGCCGTGAACCGTCACCGAACTCTCGCCAGGCGCTGTCAATCGAATCATCTTCTTACAACACACAATATTCGCCTTGTAGTCCGCCAACCAATCCATTCCTAAGACTACGTCAAACCCGTCTAAGGTCATCACAAATGGTCTAACAGGAAACTTGTGGCCCTATAATTCTATGTCACAACCTTCTATCATCTCAGAAATCCTAATAGACATACCTATGGGAGTTTCTACATCGAATGGCATATCTATATTCTTACTACTAACAGGCAATTTAGCACAAAAAGCAGCAGAAATAAAACTTTTACTAGCACCAGAATCAAATAACATAAAGGCTAAAGTTTGGTTCACTAGAAACATACCTGACACAATATTGGGGTTCGTCCTAGCCTCCTCCTGCGTCATGTTGAACGCTCTAGCACTCGCCCTCTACCCTTCTCCTCTAGCATTCTTCGCTCCCGAACCTTCAGCCCTCGTCTTCTTGCAATCCCTACTCAGATGGCCATTTTCCCCACAGTTGTAACACCTTATAACCCCACAATCTCTCGCCATATGACCAGGTTTCCCACAATTGAAGCAGTTGTTTGATCCCCATTTGCATTCTCCTGAATGCTCCTTCACGCATTTACCACACCTCTTCAACCATGCTTCAGATGTGACCACATGACGGTCACCCACCAGCAGCCCTTGGATGTATCTCTTGATCTTTCGTGACAGATGTGTCATTTGATCCAGCACCAGACGTGCCATCTCGTTAAACTTGGTGGTGTATTGCTGATGTGTCATTGTTCCCGCCTCCAGCTGCAGGAACTCCCTTTCAACTTTGTCCATCTCACGCTGAGGACAGAATTCCTCAATCACCAACCTCTTCAACTCCGGCCACCTCATTCTTCCGATAGCCTGACTACCCTCAGCGTGGACAATATTGTCCCAATAACACAAAGTTGAGTCCATGAATGAGTGGGCAACAAACTTCACCTTTTGGTCCTCTCGGCACTCGCTGATATTCAGAACAACTTCCATC
>BJCM01065239.1:0-26200 GCA_018326385.1 Flaveria bidentis | reverse complement strand
ACAAACTATCCATATAATGTTGTTCTACCATAAAGCAATGTTTTAGAAAACTCATTTTCTAAATTGGTGTTAATGTTTATTTGTATGATCTCATCAACAAACAAACATTTATTGGTGTTTGTATAGCTTGTTATTGGGTATGACCTGACTTGGATCATAACATACTAACCACATCAATCTTGTATGTGTCTTGGGCATATGAGGTCCAACAATTACATTTTTGCAAAGAGTTTAAAAAATGAAGTTTGAGAAGTTGTAACTCTGTTTTTTTAAAAGTCCAATGGAACTCAATCCATCAACTTGATTTATCTAAGGTTTATATAAAGGTCGATGCACTTAAAATATCCAAAGTCTTCCTGCATGCATGCACTGAAATGTAGAAGTAGAAATGCTTCGAAAGTTTTACACCATGCACTAGAAAATATTCCAAGTGTAAAATCATCTGAAGCCAGGACCAACATCTTCCGAAGCTTAAAATGAACTATTCTGAAGCTTTAAGGACAAAGTAGTCCAAAGACAAGAAGTTAAAACATACTATCTTCCAAAGACTTTTGAAGACATCTTTTATCTGATGTACTTTACCACAAAGCTGGACCACTTTCCGTTGCAACTCTATTGACTCACCAACTTTCACAAGTTGGTGAAAAGGTCCATGCTTTTGGTAACTGTAGATTGAGGTCTTGAGTCTTTTAATTTCTACTTTATATACTTTTATCCTTTTTGTAATATATTAGGATGTGAGCTACGTGTCATAGTCACTAGTCAAAAGGTAATCTGCCTTTTAACTGTACATTGATTTTATTGTTGTCTAGATAATGTAACCAACTGGCCTTCAAAGTATGGTCGGCTATAGGATGTAGTATAAGTATTGAATGTCTTTGTAACTTTAGAAATATGCTTAACACTTGTAAAAGATCTTGAGAGCAATATACAACATTCTTGAAAACCACTTACTTGTGTTGTTCTTTTGTTTTGTCTCATACTTTACCTATGTTCTAAGTATCATTGTTATGTGTTAACAATTCCCTATTTGATTTGTTAAGTGTTCTAAACATCACTCTCCTCATTATATGTTGTGTTGTAAGTGACCACACCCCTCTTAAACGGTCCTGCAATTGGCATCAGAGCATTCTAGACTCTTGATTGTAAGGTCTCACCATCTTAAGATCCCTCACTCACACAAAAGGTTGTGGTTGATTATTCTAATGAAGAAAGAAAGAAAGTTGAGATTGATCAAAAGGCCATGATATCCCTTCAAACTGCTTTTCCAAACTCCATATACAGAGGCTTCAAGAAGTGCAAAATATCTAAATAGTTGTGGGATGCACTGAGGCTAATGTATGAGGGGTCAAATGAACCCAAGGAGAACAAGAAGGATCGCCTGAAGTAGTAATTTGAAAATTTCACCTTTAAAACATGTGAAACCATGACTTAACAATACTTCAGGTATGTTGAGATTGTGGACACTCTAATGGATGTTGGAGTGTCTCTTGAAAACAGGGACATTGTAAAGAAGTTTATGTCCTCTCTTCCTAGGCAGTGGACATATTACTGTGTTGTTATCAAGAGGACTAAGAACCTTAAGACTCTTACTCTGACAAAGTTGTATGGTATTCTCAGTGGATACCAGATGGAGATGAACATGCAAAATTCATCGGTAACTCCAGCAATCAATAGAGTTTAGCCCTCCATGTGATTGAAAGGGATAACAAAGAACCACAACATCATCTTATATGCTACCCTGGAAACTCACAAAAGGGTCCTTGCATTACCTTCCCGAAGACACCAAGAGAAGGATACACTCAAGGAAGCCCATTCCAAGAGACAAGCTCTTCATATACCTTTATGTCTTCTGATAAGAGCACACACAAGTTTCTATTCACCCTTGAAGACTTGGATTGCATCCATCCAGATGACCTGGAGCACATGGAAATAGTCCAGCAAATGGCTCTTCTCACTCACGGAGCCAGGAAGTTCTACTAGAGGACAGGAAGGAAGTTTCCAAGCAATGTAGCCAATGGAAGGTTTAGGCTGGACAAAAGCAAAGTAAAGTGTTACAGCAGTAGCCAAATAGGCCACTTCGTAAGGGAGTGCAAGGCACAAAGGACAAATGGTCCAAGCACCAAGCTGCAGTTGTTGTGGAAGAAGGAGGCTTTGACTGGAGCTTTAGGTGGAAGATGCATCTCCAAACCAAGCATTGATGGCTGGCCATGATGAAATAAAGGTATTAGAACATCTCTGTACACCTGAATGTATTGCTAAAGTTAATAGATATAGGTCCTACAACTTAGAGATGAGATATGATCTTGAGTCCTTATATATCTTAAAATCTAATTTTGAAAAAAGCTAAAAATGATTATAAACTGAAAATAAAGGACTTAGAGAAAACCATTTCAACTCTTAAACATGAGCATACAAACTACAAGACTCAAATCAAAGATCTCATAACTAATTGACTGAACGCAAGGCTAAGCTTATGATCAGCAAAGCTAGGGCAGAAAAATGTGTTCTTGAAGAAGAGACCTTTAAGAACCTAATATCCTCATCATTGTATGCAAAAGTTTGTCATCAGAATAAGTAGGGAATGGGACCTAGTGAAATAGCTTCTCCACACACAATCTTATCTGTAAGATCTCCTAGGTGTGGAACTTGTGAAAATGAGCTTCCTCTCATAGAGCCCTTGACTGAAGAGGATGAAGAACAGATAGTGAAGAATGCCTCTGAGAAGAGTGAAGAAGAGGATTTTAAGAAGGATCACTATCCTTCTGAGGAGAGTAAGAAGACTGGGATGACGAAGTCTATGAGAAAGAACTTGATCAGGAAGAGCAATAGAAAAGCAAAGAAGGCTCGAGAGATCAAGGCCACTTTAACTGTAAGCAGAAACAAGTTTTTATCTCTGCGGGATTTGAGTTGGTAAAGACAAAAGATACTAACTTAAACTCTAGTATTATGAGTTCTAGTTTAGTTTTAACTTATCCCAGTGGCTAGAAGAAGGCTGATCAGATGTGTACCACTGCTACACAACCTGAACCATCCAGCTCCATAGGAAGTTCTCACCCTAAAGGAACTTCCACTGCATCTACAAAGATGAAGATGGAGAAGGATAGTGATCAAGTTCAGCCTTGTTCACAAAAAAGGTTCTTAGGAAGAAGAAAATGGACTGTATCATGTGTGAAAGTACCTCTTATCTTGCAAAGGATTGTCCTTACAATCCAAAAGGTACTGTCCATATGACCAAGAAAGAGACTTCTAAGAGTTTCAAGAAGATTCAAGCTTCGGAAGGAAAAATTTTTCCTTTTGGAAGCTCCAAACTGAAGATGAAGGCAAGTGGAAAATTGCCTTCGGAAGAAAATTTGGTCTCGGAAGAAAGGAATGCTTCCGAAGTTCTGCTGCAATGTTAGCAAGATCTTCCAAAGTCAGCAAAACTTCCGAAGTATTGAAGGTCAAGTCTAAGCTTCCAAAGGTGGTGTGGAAGACAAAGAAAGACCAAATGACTGAAAGTTCTCTATCAACATCAGCAAAAGATTCTCAAAACATGACCATAGGATCTATTATTGTTGCATTACCTTCAACTTCTTTTGATGAGCCTAAGACCAGTAAGGCTTGGGTTTCCAAATGTAACAAACCATCTCTTTTGTGTAGGAACAACTAAAGACAAACAATGGATCATTGATAGTGGTTGTTCTAGGCACATAAGAGACAATAGGTCACTACTCCAAAAGTTTGTAATGATTGATGGAGGATAGCTTCTTTTGGAAGAGATTTTGTTGGTTATATTACTGGAAGGGGCAAGGTCACAAATGGTAAGCTCAACATTGAAAAGGTAAACCTTGTCAAGGAGCTTGGACACAATCTTCTAAGTGTATCTCAATTTTGTGATCAGAGTCATAACATGCTCTTTACTAAGTATGAGTGCATTGTTCTCAAGCACCAGGTGGTCATTCCTCATGATCATATCCTGCTTAGAGCCCTAGGAAAGGGAACATGTACAAGATGGACTTGCAAGAAACATCTCCCTCAAGAGAAGTTTCATGCTTTCTATCTAAAGCAAATAGTTATGAGTTTTTCCTCTGACATAAAAGAATGTGCCATGTAAATTTTAAGAACATGAATAAATTAATTAAGAATGACTTGGTAACTAGAATGCCAAAGAAGGAGTTTACAAGTGATGACAACTGTGTTCCATGCCTGAAAGGGAAACAACACAAGGTATCTCACAAGCCAAAGGAAAGAAACTCCATCACTACTCCCCTATACTTGTTACATATGGATCTCTTTGGCCCCACCAGTGTACTGAGTTTTGGAAGGACCTCTTATTGTTTAGTGATCACATATGACTTCACAAGATTCACTTGGGTCTTCTTTCTTAGAACTACGGATGAGACCCCTGAGTTTCTCAAGAATTTCATCTTAAAGATTGAGAATCAATATGATCACATGGTCAAGACCATAATACATGATCAAGGAACTGAAGTCAAGAACCAAATCTTGTGAGAATGTTTTAGGGTCCACAGATATACTACCCACAGGTGATCTTGATCTAAGATTTAAGCTAAGAAGACCTTCAAGCTCCACTACTTCAGCTTCAATTGTAACTAACCCTACTAATGGAAAACCAATCAGCACAACAATGAAAAATTCAGGTGATACATCTGAAATGCCTTCAAGTTCTAGCTTAGAGGCACAAAACTCATATGTAGGAGCTTCAAATGTAGGAGAGAATGGTGATGCTGACAGTGATTAAGAATTTTTAGATGCCGATAACCATCCCATTAAAGCCAACATCAACAATGTCACACACTCATTGGATCAAGTCTCACTTGATAAGTGTGCTGATATGGTAGGACAAACCTTAGTGCCAGATCTAAATTTTTTTAATTTAGATCTCTCTAAGCAACTGGTTGTGATTCCTTAGCTAAGGATTCACAATGATTCACGAGTAAACACAAGAGGACAACCCATGATGCAAATATATGTCTCCACTCTTGTTTTCTATCCTAGATAGAGCCTAAGAAGATTAATGAGGCTTTGAAGGATGGAAGTTGGGTTAAATCTATTGATGCGGTGCAGAACATATATATTTGGATAGGGATTTTTCACATAGATTTAGTTTTAATTGGTTATTAGTAATACTAAACCACACACACAAAATGCAAGTGTACCTATCTTGGGGTAGTATAGTGATGGTAAGAACCGAGTATAATCCGTGGACACACCTAGCCTACTCAACAACCTTAAAATTTGACTATCAGACTTTGTTTTTGTTTGAGAGAATGATAAGTTGCATTGATAAGAATTTTAGGGTTTAAAAACAATAATAGAAATAAAATAAAATAAGATTGAAGCATTGGGATTTAAAACTAGGGAATAAAGGATATAATCCTAATTAGACTACACTTATGTAACTGTGATGAATTGGTGATGTAATTAAAGATATGGATTAATGTATTTATGTTTATGTTTATAAAGGTGAGCTGGCACGATTTCTCGTCTATCCGCTCAGTAGTGACTAGGATCACGTCAAGTTGAGTTTACTGCTTAGATCAAAGCCCTAGTAATGTAGGTGAATATTTTGTGACCTATTTGACATACGATTTCTGAAAACATAACTTAATGTTAAAAATAGAGTTGATCAGGTTCCTTCCTAACATACCATTAATTGTAGAAAACCATAATAAATACTATAGATTTCTCAGACTAATAAAAGGGAACCCACAAATGATCAAAAAGTTAAGGTGATATGATTTCTAATAACCATTTCTAGTTCATTAGCCCTGGATTTATTATGAAGACCGGTTTCACGAATGAAAGCTGATCATACGTTTTTCAACCATGTATAATAATCACAATCACAAACCATAAGGTTATAACTTCTCGTTCAAATGTAGGTGCTACCCATCAAAAGTTTTCCCAAGACCACCATAACATTAATATAATATATATCACACCATTAGTTCATAACAAAATACATAAGTTTCATCCAATTAGGATGATAATACGAGTTTAGCTCATAATGAGCTTGAACATAACAACAAATAACATAGAAGATAGATATGAAATCATCGGTGATCCACAATGGATGATGTTTAGTCAATCCCAAGTTTCTTCCAAGTGTTGTATGCACCTCCCGAGCCTCCAAATGGTCTTGAAAACTTGATTCTTGCGAGAATTCTATAGAGTAACTCTCCCACCAAAGCATGCCAAAATGGTGAACTTAGGCCTCTATTTAAAGGCTTTCTGGAGTGTTTAAGCACGACCCCATGCTAGTACAATGCTTACGAAAGTTGGTCGGCTCGTACATGCAGGGTGTGTCGGGCACGGCCCCGTGCTTGATGGGGCATAGGCCCGTGTTGGAGGTGGGGCATGGCCCCGTGCTTGCTTTTAGGATACAATACTTTTTGTCATGTCAGATGTCCAAACATGGGGGTGTGTAAATTTAGCATGGGGATGTATTCGAGGCAAGGCATGGGGTTGTGCTTAGTGAGGCATTACCTCATGCTTGGACTCCAAAGCTCGGATTACTTCAATTTCTTTTCAAAATATGCTTCTTTTGTCCGTCTTGCCCTTTTAAACACCTGAAAACACAATTTAACATTTTTAAGCACATATTCATTATTTTAAGGGACATATTGAGGAATAATTGATGTACTTTTGATAGGGTTTTTATGTATAGTTTGGAGCACATCAAACATCCCCACACTTGAACTTTACTTCTCCTCAAGCAAAATCACTTAAAATGACAATTCCACAAAAAAACCAAATAAATCAAATAATAAATATGTTTTTCAGGAAGTACACAAGTAAATATTATTTTCATCCAAATGTAAACATTTTAAGCATATGTACAATGATATCCTAGCAAGCAATAGGTTAGTTAGTGAAGATTATTATCATGTAAAAATCCACACTTCTCACAAGATGCACTCACACTCGGAAATATATGGAGTCATAATTAAGATTAAGTATGACTAGTGCACTCAATTTCCTAGTATGAATACATGTGAAATCATATGCTTGTTAAGGGATAAAATCTCCACTTACTTAGATATTTTCTTACATAAATCGTTAGGTCTTTGATGGGTTGTAACTTGACTCAGGCTCAGGTATGGAATATTTGAAAAAAGTGGCTAAATTGTAAATACAACGGTCTTGGCTTATTTTTCTAACATAAAGAACAAGGAAAGCAATAAAAGGTTCCCTATACAATACTTCAAGTTAGAAGGGATATGCTAACTCAAGGACTCATTTAAGGTCAGCTTGTTAAGACCGTACTTTGCTTTCAAGAACCATACTTCATCTTTCACCCGAAAATACACAAACCTCTCCTTTCGTAAGGATCGTTTGGATTGAAGCCTAATAGCACCAAATCAGACCAGTTCTGTGTATTCGTTTTGAGACTTAGTTTGATTCTTTTTGCATCCCTTTGTGGGACCAATTTCCACAATTTGAGCATCTTTTGTATCTTTTTGCCCGCCTCTTTATAGCATTTTTTGAGATTCCACAAAAATGGCGTAACTTGTTACTTTTTTCACCATTTCTTTCTTGTGTCGAACGTGAGGTTAAAAATTTGTTCGTAGATTTCTGGGGAAAGTCCCGGTTTTGCGTGGTGAAGGCAACAAAGCAAACTAAAATAAAAAGAATGGATTCCAGTTCTTTTAGGTCTGCTGATAAAATACCATTTTTATATAAGCCAAAAACGTGACTTTAACAAAAAACGGGTTTTGCTGAAGGCTTTTTGGTTAAGTTACTTGGTGGTTCAAATGAGTGAGAAATAAACGTTTGCGCCCAACGGGGCTAACTAGGGTTGACGTTCGGGTAAGGAAAATAAAGTAAAAATGGTTGGGGCTTGAATGGTTAAGGTTTTTTAATGCCTAACTCATTTTTATGCAACAAATACTAATTAAGGTCTTGAAATGTATCCCCAAAGCAAGTTTTAATCATATGTATCATAAGTTAGGCAATTGCAAAAGTTGTTTAAGGCTCAATAATAAACTCACATACAGATGAAATTGGGTAAAAATGTTTTATTTTACATGACTAAATATTTTAACTAGATAATTGCTTTAAAGGATATCACAAAAAAAACATCATCAGTTTTTATTTGGATGTCGTTTATTTACTTATTTATTTCCCGAAAACGTATATTTATAATTTGGTATATCAAAAATTGTTTAAAATTTTTGGTTTCTTGTCACAAAAATTTAATTGTTAAGTGATTTTTTATAATTTTTTTTAATTTGGAGCTTTTTAGCAAAGTCAAATGCATTACCCCCACCCCCACACTTAAAATTCACATTGTCGTCAATGTGATTAATATATTAAAACTGAGAAAGGGTAATGATATAACTACCCTAAAAATGATGAATATGTAACTTGTGTTTGATTTCCTTTAAGTTGAGAGACTCCTAGGGATCACCTGAAATTTTACCAAATTATTGAAAACATAAACGTCCTAAACATACAAAATAAAAATAAAACAAAAAAAATTAAAAGATAGATTGGCACGAAACAACTATGCCCAGACCCCGAAAATGATACAATTTTCAAGGGCTTTGTGGTGGGATATCCCCCCACTCATGATACATTCGGTTCCTGATGTACGTGACATCATTGTCAGGCCATCGACTCAGGAATGCAAATCTTCGACTCAGTTGAAGGCTCGTTGGGCATATTCAAATGATCGCCTTGCATGGTCGCTGGTGCTTTGGATTAATTCATATAGATCTAACATGGTGGGGAATTCTCTAGTGCGTGAACTTGAAGATCCAGCTTCGACTCCTTCCTGCGGTATCGGCATATCAAGATCCATGATGATTTCCTCGGGATCCGCCGGATCCCAAATTTGTCCCTTTTTATCCATGAACCTTGGCTGCCCGTTTGGTAGGTTTGTCACCATGTACATACTTGTGCAAATGCTCAAGTCCAGCAAGCCCAACATCACTCCTTCAGTTCCCTCCGTGTTACATCCATAACTCTCGTATAAGTTCAGTACCTAGCTTCCTCCAAACATGGGTGTTGGAGAATCTACAATTGCATTCCCTGCAAACAGATTACAAAACAAATACCTAATATTACATGGCAACTGATTAACCATACAATATAAAATGAACAAGTCCCTCAAATTAACAACTCCCTTGCTTTGTCCATAAGCAGTTATGGAATGGCTAAGTAACCGTTGAATGTATCGCAATAGCGGGTCCTATATCTGACTGCTTTTTGTTTTACTCGAGTTAAACTCCCTAGTTCCAATCTTTTCCCAAAATTCTCTCCGCATGGCACCACTTTCTGCGTCTTTACTTTCCTCGTCTGGAAAGGTGTGGCATGCTGGCATTCCTGATATTGCTTCCTCCTCCATTTCTTGTTCCATGTAGATACCAAGATAGACATTAAATAAGGCAACGAATGTCATATGCCAACGACCACCAAGTCTAAATGAAACTGCATTATCATCCCAAGGGTCATAGTCTTTCATGCTAAATCTAAAAGATGTTAAAAATTCAAGAGTTAGTTCATTAACGAAAGGTCTATTTTGTGAGAATAAACGCTTCCACCAAATGCTCAATAAATTATTATATCTTTCGAGCTGTTCGACTGCCGCCGATGTTTCTTCATCTGCTTGTAAATGGGATATTTTGACCCTTTGTATCAGTCTTTGGAGTCCATCATGACATTATCTCTCGCGGCTCCCTTCAAATTGTAAATAGGGATGATCCATGATCTTGAAGTTTCTTAAAATAAGTTAAACTATACAAATCAAAATTCTGGAATGGTTTCATGAAATTAGTGACAAACATGGGTTTCACAAGACATATCACCATAATTATTTAACTCATGTCTAAAACAGTTAAAAATTTGACATCCAAGAAAAAGCTTTTAAATATGGGGGTGTGTCTTGTGAAACGTGGGGGTGCGGTTTGACATTTTGAGGTATGAAATTTTGCCTTGAGCACGCATGGTTTTGTTTGTTAACCTTTGATTAAGCATGGGTTTAACATTCTTTTGCTTGAAAAACCAAAGATTATACATTAAACGTTTTAGACACTTGTTAATAATTCAAGATACTTAAAAATATATATAGTGTTTAACACTACTTGTGAACTGTTGAATATGATTAACAATGATTTCACCACGAATTATGAATATTGTCTTGTTAGCAACAAAAGAAAACATACTAATAACTAACTAAACACACTGATTAACACTAATCAACTACAAAAAGAAACATGAACAAGAAGGTTTAAAACATTCATCACTCTATAATACCTTTAAGTACAAGGCTTTACATATAATTGCTAGGATTACGGTTGCTTAGAGACCTAATCACCTAACTACATGTAATTGACCATAATAATTATATGAACTAGTATACTAACCCCTTGATCAATACTCTTGAAACAACTCTTGAAAAGATGAAAGAAAAATGGCAAATATGGTGAAAATGGAAGAGGATAGGAGCATTGCAGGCAATAAATTCGATTTTTAACATTGAGAATTGATGAGGAACATGACAAAAGGCTGAAAAAAATAAGAAGTTGTCATTATTTTTCAAGAATGGGGGCGTGCTCCCCTTATGCTGTTCGGTTTTAGTCTTTTGTTGTTCCATTTTTTAGTTTCGCGTGTTGCGCAATTTGTCCGGTTAACTTTTATCACTTCCAAATCACCAGGATAGATAAGAAAATAGTCCTAGAGTTAATTAATACATGTGAAATTGAAAATTACATTTCCTAGGGTCCTACGGTTACATAATACGTTAAAAGCCGAGAATCTGGAATTGCAAAACCAAACTCCTTAACACGCATCAGCACACCTAACACATCACGAAATGCTTCTAAAAAAAGCCTCCACACATTCCGTGTGGAGGGTTGGGGATGAGATAGTGAGAAGTGCGGTTGCTTAGTTCCGCAAGCTGATGGTTAATGAAAATGAGTTCCTCATCCATCTCTTGAACTTTTTGGATAAATTCAGCTAAGCGTTGGGACACGATGAGGTTCATTTCAGTCAATTACTTGATTGGTTCATGTAACTTGAAGAAGTATTCTTGTGTCGTTGGCTCTCATGTTTCAGAACTCGGTTTCTTCGCAGGATTCTAGTTTGAACTTCTGTAATTTGATTCTTTCATTTTACGGACGTTTATAAGCAGGATTGGGTGTGATGAAAGAATGGAACAAGTGTGGTATTTATATACAGGTTGGGAATAGTGAACACGAGGGCATGCTTGACCAGGTACGACCCCGTGGTTGTTAGAAATTGTCTTAAATTCCACCTGCAACGTTCTAGAGTTGTTAGCGGAGATCGTGGAAAAAATCTGAGACACAAGGGCATGCTTCATGGGGAAAGACCCCATGCTTGTACTTGTGAGGTCCTAAAAAAGTTAAAAATTCAAGAAAAATCTGTCTAGATACCACGTTAAGTTTCAGGTCTTCAGCGCTACCCTTCCCCACACTTAGTTTTCGTCGGGGCGAAGGTGTAATTCCTTCAAGAGAATCATTGTTGGTTCATAATTATATGGTTTCAAACAATGACCATTTAATTTGAAGCTTAAACTCTCGTGGTTATCAATTTCAATGATACCATTCAGAAACACGTTTTAATCGTATAAGGCCTAGACCAACGTGATTTCAGCTTTTCAGGACACAAACGCAAACAAGAGTTATACAGTAAGACACGTTCTCTCACATGAAATCGTTTTGTGTTCTTTAATCGAGCATCATGAAATTTCCTTTTCATTTATTTGTAAAAGCTAGCGTTCTTTTAAGCTTGTTCTCTCAGTTCATCTAACTCATGAATTTGTAGGAATTGATTCTTTCCTACAGGTCTTGGTCTAGGTATGCTACTTTAAGTGCCCAAAAGGCCTTGTGTTCTAGTTCCATAGGTAGATGACACGACTTCCTATAAACCAATTTGAAAGATGTTGTACCCGTGGGAGTCTTATAGGATGTTCGAGAAGCTCATAGTGCGTCATTTAGTTTGGTAGACCAGTCCTTGTGATTTTGACCTATGGTTTTCTCAAGGATTCGTTTGATGCCTTGGTTAGTGAGTTCGGCTTGCCCATTCGCTTGTGGATGATAAGAAGTTGTGAAGCGATGGTGCACTCCATAACATGCCATTGCTCCTTCCAGTTGGTTGTTATAGAAATGCGTTCCTTGGTCACTAATTAAAACTTTGGGGACTCCAAAACAAGAGAATAGTCTCTTAAGGAATCTGACAATGTTTCTGGCAACATTAGTAGGTAGGGCTTGAGCTTCAGCCTATTTTGAAACTTAAATGACTGCTACAATGATGTAACGATTGCCGAATGACACCGGGAATGGCCCCATGAAATCAATACCCCATATATCAAATACCTTGCATACTTGAACTTGTTTTTGAGGCATCTCATCTCGTGTTGAGATATTGGTTGCTCTTTGACATGCATCATAGATGCGTACCATGTTGTAAGCATCTTTGAATACCGTGGGCCAGAAAAATCCAGAGTCAAATACTTTCTTGGTTGTTAGGGTTGTTCCATGGTGTCCTCCTGTGGGTCCTTCATGAAAGTGCCTTAGGATCTGTTCTGCTTCACTTCCATATATGCATCTTCGGATAAGTTGGTCTGCATCAATTCTCAACAGATATGGGTCCTCCCAATAGTAATTCTTGATATCAGTAAATAATTTCTTCTTTTGCTGATAAGTCATTCCTTTGAGAAGGATTCTGCTTGCCAAGTAATTTTTGAAATCGGCAAACCAAGGATGTTCATCGATTGAGGATTGGATATGCATAAGGAATTCGTGAGGAAAATTGTCGTTTATTGTGGGTTTCTCAGTTTGTGAAGGACTTGAATTCTCAAGACGGGAGAGATGATCGGCTGATAGATTTTCTGCTCATTTCATATCAAGAATTTCAATGTCAAATTCTTGAAGCAGAAGTATCCAACGTATCAATCTCGGCTTTGCATCTTTTTTGTTGAATAGATAATGAAGGGCTGCATGGTCGGTGTAAACGATTATTTTTGAAAGGACTATATACGAGCAAAATTTGTCAAATGCGAAAATTACCGCGAGAAGCTCTTTCTCGGTGGTGGTGTAATTTTATAGTGTGTCATTTAGGGTTTTGATCACATAATGAATTGGGTGGAATTGCTTATCCTTCCTTTGTCCTAATACGGCTCCTACCGCAAAATCGCTTGTGTCACAAATGAGTTCAAATGGTAGCGTCCAATCTGGGGAAACCATGATCGGAGCGGTTACCAATCTCTCTTTAAGAAAATTTAATGCACTAATGCATTCATCAGAAAATACAAATTATGCATCTTTCTCAAGAAGTTGAGTAATCGGTCGAGCGATTTTCAAGAAATCTTTGATGAAACAACAGTATAATCCTGCATGACCTAGGAAACTTCTGATATCTTTCATGGTTGTGGGATGTGGAAGTTTGGAAATAGTGTTGACTTTGGCCTGATCGAGTTCAAGCTCTGCTCGAGAGATCTTATGTCCTAACATTATTCCTTCAGTAACCATGAAGTGACATTTTTCCCAATTCAAAACAAGGTTAGAATCTTCACATGTAACCAACATCTTTTCTAGATTTTTAAGACATTGTTCAAATGAATTTCTAAAGATGGAGAAGTCATCCATTAAAACTTCCATTAAGTGTTCGATCATGTCGTGAAAGATTGCTACCATGCATCTTTGAAACGTGGCTGGAGCATTACAAAATCCAAAGGGCATTCGCCGATAAGCAAATGTACCATATGGAAAAGTGAATGTCATCTTCTCTTGATCTTCAGGAGTAATAGAAATTTGGAAATATCTAGAGAAACCATCCAGGAAACAATAGAACAATTTCTTGATAATCTCTGAAGCATATAGTCGATGAAAGGAAGAGGGAAGTGATAATTCCTTGTGGCGGCATTGAGTTTGCGATAATCGATGCAAATTCTCCATCTTGAAACTGTACGAGTGGGAATAAGATCATTCTTCTTATTGGTTATAACAGTCATTCCTCCTTTCTTCGGAACAACTTGGATGGGACTGGCCCAAGGCGAATCAGAAATATGGTAAATCAAACTGGCATCTAGCAGTTTGATTACATCTTTCTTCACCACCTCTTGCATGCTTGGATTTAAACGTCTTTGAGATTGAATGACGGATTTGAAGTTCTCTTCCATCAGTATCTTATGAGTGCAAAAGGATGGATTGATTCTCTTGATTTCCAGGATTTTCCATGCAATTGCTCGTTTATGTGCCTTAAACACATTGAGCAATTTGTTCTTCTAATCAATTGATAAGGCGGATGAGGCTATGATAGGAAGTTGAGATTTGTTTTCTAGAAAATCATATTCTAGATGAGATGGAAGTTCCTTGAGCTCTAAAATTGGAGGGTATTCGATAGAAGGTTTGGCTTTGGGTTCTAGCTCTTGTTCAATGATCTCAAATACTTCTTGATGAGATGATGTTTCATCAACTTCTAGTTCTGGAATGATTTGATTCTCACGAATGGGTTTGGTAATTTGGACATCTATTATTTGAGTGTTGTAAGCTTCATTTCGAAGGGTTTCCTTTAAATGACAGCTTATGATTAAATCGCAAACATCAATGTAATAAAGTGAGTCATCACGATGTTTAGGGTGTTTCATGGATTGGCCTTATCGAAAGTTACTTCCTCCTCGTCTATTCAAAGCGTAAGTTTGCCGGTGCAAACATCAATGAGGGCTCGAGCAGTCGCTAAGAAAGGTCGACCTAGGATAAGAGGAACATTCTTATCCTCATCCATGTCAAGCAACAGGAAATACGAATTTGTTGATTTTAACTAAGAGATTTTCAACGATACCCTTAGATATTTTACAGAATGATCGACTAACTAGATGCTCATGCATGTAGGTCTAGGTTCACCTAAGTTTAACTTTTCAAAAACCGCATAAGGCATAAGGTTGATGCTAGCACCTAAATCAACTAATGTGTTGCTGACAGAAAGATTTTCTATTAGGCAAGGTATGGTAAAGCTTCCTGAATCGGTCATCTTTTGAGGTTGTTTTTTTGAAGAACTGCAAAAAATTCCTTATTTGAAATTACATGTGATACAGTTTCTTTTTGTTGGACAAGACAACCTTTAAAAAATTAGCATAATTTGGCATTTAGGCTAAGGCTTCCACCAAGGGCAGATTGATATGAAATTGCTTGAAAAACCCAGGAATTTGCCATATTGTGCCTCCATTCATTGTTGTCTAAAACGACCTAGATATGGAGGTGGTGGAACATAGGGTGGTGGTACGTATTTCTTGGTTGGTTCTTCAACAGTAACAGGTTGCTTTTGCTTATCACTTGCATTACTTGGGGTTTCGATTTCTACTTCTTCAAGGATGGGTTGTAATGCAGGTGCATCACCTTGAGTCGTTTTTCTACTCCTGGTAGTGATGGCTTTGACTTGAGTATTAGGGTTTGTCATAGTGTTGCTAGGCAAAGCACCTTGGGGTCTTTCAGATAGTTGTTATGCTATCTGACCTAATTGGTGTTCTATGGTTTGTAATGATGCTTTGTTGCTTTTGATGTCAGCCTTGTTTCGTTGGAACCTCTCCTCATTTCATCGATCAAATTTCCATATGTACTCATCTGTGGCTTACGTGGTTAATAAAAAATGCTGCAAAAATATAGAAATTCTTAGTCGAATGGCGTTGTCTGAACAGTTATTGATTGTGACGGTCACACAGATACAGATGAATCATGAGATGTGTGGATTAGGATCTTCATCTTGCAATCCATAGAACTTAACAGAGTTTTCTACTAGTTGGATAAAATTAGACTTAATCTCGAAATTGTTGGCCGCTATTGCTGGTTGGACAAAACTAGACTCGTAACCATCTATTGACGGTGTGGCATAGTGTGTCACATTCATTTCCTCATCCTGGTTGGCCATGTCTTCTTCGGATGATGTACCTTCCAAAATGTCATCCTCAATGATTGGAGTTTCTTGTCGTAGTCTTTCACGTAGCCTTTGACGAAATAATCGCTCGGGTTCCGGAAGAGACGAAACAAGTTTAGGACTAGACGAGTTAGACATACACTAACTTAAGGAAGCATAAACTAACTAAGACTTAGTATGAATCAGGCAAATGTAAGTAACTATCTAAGGCAAACTATCTAACAACAATAAAATTAAGTTGAACAAAAATAAATTAACAATATTTACACAAGATAGTTAAAAATTTAGATTGTTTTTCAAACTGTCGTGTGTCCCTGACAACGGCGCCAAAAACTTAATGCGGTGCAGAACGTATATATTTTGATAGGGATTTTGGCACAGATTTAGTTTAAATTGGTTATTACTAATACTAAACCACTCGCATAAAAGGCAAGTGTACCTATCATGTGGTAGTATAGTGATGGTAAGAACCGAGTATCAATCCGTGGGCACACCTAGCCTACTCAACAACCTTAATATTTGACTATCAGACTTTGTTCTTGTTTGAGAAAATGATAAGTTGCATTGATAGATTTTTAGGGTTTAAAAACAATAATAGAAATAAAGTAAAATAAATTTGAAGCTTATGGATTTAGAAACATGGATAAAGGTTATCATCCTAATTAGACTATACTTATGTAACTGTGATAAATTGGTGGTGAGATTAAATAATGGATTAATGTAATTATGTTAATGTTTATAAAGGTGAGTTGGCATGATTATTCGTCTATCCTCTCCGTAGTGACTAGGATCACGTCAGGCTGAGTTTACTGCTTAGATCAAAGCCCTAGTAGGTGAATCTTTGGTGACCTATTTGACAAATGATTTCTGAAAACATAACTTAATGTTAAAAAGAGAGTTGATCAAGTTCCTTCCTAACATACCATTAATTTTAGAAAACCATAACAATTACTGTAGATTTCTCATACTTATAAAAAGGAACTGGCAAATGATCAGAAAGTTAAGGTGATTGGATTTCTAATAACCATTTCTAGTTCATTAGCCATGGATTTATTATAAAGACCGGTTTCTCGAATAAAAGCTGATCATACATTTTTCGACCGTGTATGACAATCACAATCACAAACCATTTGGTTATAACTTCCCGTTCAAATGTAAATGCGGCCCATCAATTTTTTCCTAAGACCACCATAACATTAACATAATATATATCACACCATTATTTCATCACAAATTACTGAAGTTTCATCCAATTAGGATGATGTAAGAGTTTACCTTATAATGAGCTTGAACATAACAACAAATAACATAGAAGATAGATATGAAATCATCAGTGAAATGGAATAATCTAACCGGTGATCCACAATGGATGACCTTTAGACAATCCTGAGCTTCTTCCAAGTATTGTATGCACCTCCCGAGCCTCCAAATGGTCTTGAAGACTTGATTCCCGAGAGAATTCTGCAGAGTAACTCTCCTACCAAAGCTTTCCAAAATGGTGAACTTAGGCCTCTATTTATAGGCTTTCTGAAGTGTTTAAGCACAACCTCGTGCTAGTAAAATGCTTACGAAAGTTGGTTGGCTCGTACGTGCAGGGCACGACCCCGTGCTTGGTGGGGCACAACCCCGTGTTGGAGGTGGTGCACGACCCCATGCCTCATGGGGCACAATCCTGTGCTTGCTTTTAGGGGCTAGTACTTTTTGTTCTGTCAAATGTCCAAACACAGGGGTGTGTCAATTTAGCATGGGGGTGTGTTCCAGGCAAGGCATGGGGCCGTGCTTAATGAGGCACGACCCCATGCTTGGACTCCAAAGCTCGGATTACTTCAATTTCTTGTAAAATATGTTTCTTTTGTCCATCTTGCCCTTTTAAACACTTGAAAACACAATTTAACATTTTAAGCACATATTCATTATATTAAGGGAGATATTAAGGAATAATTGAGTGCCTTTGATAGGATTTTTATGTATAATTTGGAGCACATCAACTATGCAGGAGGAGCTGTTTTAATTCAAAAGGCAAAAGGTTTGGAACCTATGTCCTCTTCCTCAAGGGAAGACTATTATAGGAACACAATGGGTCTTTAGGAATAATTAGGATGATAGAGGACTTGTCATAAAAAAAAGGCAAGACTAGTTGTTCAAGAATACACACAAGAAGAAGGAATTGACTGTACAGATGTCTTTGCCCCTGTTGCAAGGCTAGAAGCTGTTAGGATATTCTTGACTTTTGTTGCATTGAAGAACTTCAAGGTCTAACAACTTGATGTCAAGTGTGCTTTTCCTTATGGAGTGATTGATGAATAGGTGTATGGCACACAACCACCAGGGTTTGCAGATCCAATCATCCTGATTATGTCTGTAGGCTTGATAAAGCTCTCTATAGGTTACATCAAGCACCAAGAAAGTGATATGAGACTCTATCTCAGTACCTTGGTCAGCATGGCTACATTAGTGGTAGTATAGATGAAACTCTCTTCATCAAAGGAGCATAGAATGATTTAATGCTAGTTTAAGTATATGTAGATGACATCATCTTTGGGTCAACTATTCCAAAGCTCTATAAAGACTTTGAGAAGCTGATGAAGGATAGATTTGAAATGAGTGTCATGGGGGAACTTGATTTCTTTCTAGGAATTCAAGTGACGCAAGTTAAAGATGGCATCTTCATAAGTCAGTCAAAGTATGTTCAAGACATACTTAAAAGATTCAAAATGATTGATTTTAAGGTTTCTAAGACACCCATAGCCAGAAAACATTCCCTTGGTCCTGATCTTGAGGGGGAGTGTGTGGATGAACACCTTTACAAGGCTATGATTGGGTCTCTTATGTACCTAACAGCTAGTAGGCCTGATATCAGTTTTTCATATGTATTTGTGCAAGATATCAAGCCAACCCCAAGATATCACACCTAACCACTATCAAGAGAATTCTAAGATGTCTCAAAGGTGCTCCAACACTTTGCCTTTGGTATCCAAAGAATTCTGACTTCAATGTGTATGCATATACATATAGTGATTATGGTGGCTGCAACATGAGTGCAAAGTCTACATCAAGGAGATGTCAGTTCCTTGGTGGAAGGGTTGTCTCATGGGAATGCAAGAAACAATCATGTGTATCTGCATCAAGTGCTGAAGCTGAATAGATTGCTACTGCAAGCTGGTGTGCTCAAGTGCTTTGGATTTAGAATCAGATGCTAGACTATGGATTCAACTTCAAAGAGACTCCTATCCACGTATACAACAATAATGCTATCTTTATCACAAAGAATACTATGCAACACTCAAGGATAAAACACATTAATATCAGGTATTATTTGATTAGAGATAATTTTGAATAAGGGATTAATCTAAATAGTCAAAGTTAACACAATTGAATAATATGATGATCTGTTTATAAAAGTTTTTGATGAACATAGATTTAAATATCTTGTTTTAGCTATTCGGATGATTAACTTTGAATAGCTTTTCTTAAAACTTAATCATATTATTTCTAAAACATTTGTGTGTCCTAAAGTTGTCTATTCTATCACTTACATAGGCCCTTGTTTTTCTATAGAAGGAAACAAATCTTTTTAGAAGATATTTCTCTAATTTTTGGAAATTTTATCTTTTATCCTTTGGAAGATTTTTGTTTACATTCGGAAGAAATTTAAGTATTCAAAACAAAAAACTACTTAAGAAATTATACCTTCGGAAGAAATTTCCAAAATCTCTTCTGAAGCTTAACTTTTTCTTAAATACTTGTATGTTTTAAAGAACAACTTTCTTTCGAAAGCAATTTACTTTCGGAAGTTTTTACTAAAACTTTCAAGTGTTAAATTTCTTCCGAAGCAGAATTTTCTAAACTCTCTAGAATATCTTCCAAAGATATTTTAGCTTCGGAAGCTTTTCATCAAAACTTTCGAAGGTAAATTACCTTAGGAAGATTTTAGACTTCCAAGAAAACTAACTTTTGCGCAAAAGAAAACTACTTTTCAGAGGTGGGACCGACTTCCGGATTTCAAAGTTTATCCTCTTTCATTAACTTTGTCTAAGATCCATTTCATATATATACCCACAGTTCCCCCTTCTTTCATTAACTTCTACCTCTTTACCTTTGCTAAACCTAAATTAACCCAGAAACTACCTTTGTTCTTCATTTTCTTCACCCTTAAGCTTTCTAAAATGGCTAACCTCAATTGCAGAAATGACCCAAATTTCTCCATGCAATTTCACAGGCAACACAATCAGGTTGCTCTATTGCACTATGAGAAAGATCCTAGTTTCTCAAACGTTTGTCAGTTTTTGGCTTTGTCAAACTATTCCACCTCCCTTACCATTGATCCTCCTCTCTATGAGGTTTATCTGCTTGAATTTTGGAAGACCTGCCAAGAGTCATCATGGATGGGGAGAAGACATTGTCTGCTATAGTGTATGGGAGGGCAATCTTTATCACTCCAGCCATCATCAACACTCACCTTCAGCTAGATGATGAGGAAGGTGAATTGTTCTTCCTGAAAGAAGCTGTTAACCACTCTTTTTGAGCAGATGGGCTATGAAGGAGATTTCTCTGTAGAGACCTTTAGGAAAGGAAAGGTCTCACCCAAATAGAAGTAACTACTCCATGTGGTCATCCATAGCTTTTCCAACAAGCATGGGGGTTGGGACCAGATTCCCGAGGATCTCTCCTTCATAGTGCATGGGATGGTTCAAGGAGTCAAGTTCAGGTACTCTCAATTTTTTTATACAAATTTGCTTTCGAACTTGGACTCCTTAGAGTTACATGTTTCCTAGATATGTTCAATACGTTCTCAATTGTGAACTAGGCTTACAGTTGAGGGAAACAGGTAATATTCTTAAACTGGGACAGATGAAGCCCGACATCTTTAAACTCATGAAGAAGCCAACTGTTGGCTTCTCTGGGGTAGAAATAGTCCTTGTCCCCAAAATGTTAAAGCTTATTGCTCAAGGTGACAACCTAGCAACACAAACTAGTGTTGAACCCACCTCTTCTACCTCTAAACCACCAAAACAGCCGCACATCACCATCACCTACCTAACAAGATCCAAACGAACCCTTGCACAAGCTATTCAGTCTGTGCAGGCCCCTGTTCACTACCCACACAGGAAGAAGTGGACACTAGAGCTCCGACTTCTCCTAAGGAGCAAACTACTCCCATCTCTTCAAGAATCAGTGTTGAGGTTCTTCATGGTTAAATTGATGAGCTCATTAGCCCCACAACCTTAAGCCTTCACTATAAGTCTCAACACTCAAGTGAACAACCTTTAGGGGAAAGTTACCATCCCCAGCCTTTAGATCTAAACCAACTAATTCCTAGCCTTGAATTCTATGATGATGAAGACTTGGGATTTAGTGACTACCATGAATCTCTCTACTCTTCCCCTACTCAAAGAGAGATGAGTGTTCCTACCTCTTCCCTATCTAGCCCACATCATCCACCTACCACTGAGGTGGATCTCCTTAAACATGTTCAGAAGGTCCATATGGAAGAGGCTCTCACTTTTGCAAGTGATTACACTATTAAGACCTCAACCACGATAACTCAACCCATTGACACTTATTTTGAAGTTGATAGTGAGCTCTATAAACCAGCAACCAATAACCTGATGCTGGTGGTGAGACTAAGGAATTTGGTCCAATTATCTCATCCTCTAATGACTCTTCTGATAAAGAAGAGGGGAATTTAAGACTAAAGGTGCAAAATTGTCAAAAACATGCACCTATTTAGTCTCTAAGGTTAGTCACCTTGAATCTCAGGTGACTATCTTACAAAACAGGGTCAATAATCAGCAACTTAAGATTTCTTATCTTAAGGAAAAACTTGCTAGGAGACCTTTAAGGAGAGCTCATCCAGGAACACAAGAACCTATGGATGTGATTGACCTAACTCCTAGCTCACCTATGCAAGTGGGTGATGCTACCCAAAAGGGGGAGAAATTTATTACAATCATAGAATGAGGGAGTTCTTCACAAAGTATGGACATTGAGGACTCACCATCCTCACTTGCAATTTTTCATACTCAGCAACTTCCTCAAGCTCACATTGATGTGGACTTGGTAGAATCTTTTATTTAGAGTCTCTTTGAAGAAGGTATACCAAAGGCTTTATCATCTCCACCTCAAGTAACTTCCAACTACATCATAAGGTGGAGGTATGATGCTGATAGAAGAGCCCTAATTCTTCAAAGAGTTCAAGGGCAGCAAAAGGTCTTTAATTTTTAGACCTTGAACTACTATGAAGGTCTTGACCTGATCAACATGCCACTTGCCAATCCAAGCCAATCTAGGCATCCTGGCTCAGAGGATTCAAGTTAGAATTACTGAAGTGTTCAGCCAAAGAAGGAGGCAAAGACAATCAGGTACTAGATGTTGAGGCAGACCTTGAGATTAGCTTCAAAAGCAAAACCTTGACCGAAAGCCCAGTGATAGAGCCAGCGAGTCCTATCTCACCTACAAACACTTTATCAATTCATTCCCTCAGTGACACACCAGTTGGTGAAACTGCATCACAGCCTCTCTCTGGCGAGAGCATGGATGCTACTCCAAGCAATGAAGGCCAAAGCTATCTCCACCCTAAGTCACAAAGGTCTGTGAGTGACAATAGGAAAAGGAATTTGACTCATGAGGATATTGAGGGAGAGAGAAAGAGAGAGAGAGAGAGAGAGAGAGAGAGGAAGAGGAAGCTAAGGGGAGATAGCTCCATTGGGTTTTCAAGATTCATGCAAGCTACAATAAGGTATGCCCCTAGACTAGACACTCAGAATAATGAGTTAAGGGTAGTCATGATTGCTTACTTACAAACCAGGAACTATACCATTGATCAAGTCATATCCCTCACCTTAGAGGAATTTAATGAAATGGCAAACATTAAAGTGTCTAGAGAGAAGAAGGAAGCAGAGGATGCAAGATTGTTTCTTTAGATCAAGGAAGAAAAGAGACTGAAAAGACTCGGAAAAACATGTTTCTACTCTCTCACTAGTTCAAGAAAGCCCTGTGCAAGAGATTATGGCACCACAAGAACCTCGGGTAAATAAAGAAATTGACATGATAAACATGATCAACTACCTGAGTGCCACATGTCTCTAACATGCATATGCACTTCTTCCCCTGGCATTTGAGTACATTGAGTTTGAGTATCTCAAACAACTTGAGCTTCAAGTACTCAAAGGGTAGAAGGGAACATAGAGTAAAATGAGGGAAGAAGTTGCCAAAGCAAGAGCCATCATCCAGAAAAGTCAAAAGAAGTCTGCTGATAGGCAGAGGATGATGAGCTTCTTGAAGTTGTATGGATTCTCTGAAAGGAGACTTGGCCCTTTGTCTCTATCCACCATGGATGAGCACATAAGGGTGATTAAGAAAAAGATTAAAAGAGGAGAGCTCATTGATTTACACTCCCCACCAAGTCAAGCCCCTCAAGAAGTGGAGGTCAAGGTTGAACTATTTAAGACAACTTAACCTGGACCTCCTGCTGAGTCTCAGCAAGCTTCATCTTCTGAACCATGGTAGGGTCTTGTCCCCTCTCAGTCTGAGCCTGTGATAGAGGAAGACCCAACTAAGAAAGACAAGAATGATCAAGAAAGTGTAGTATCTAAACCAAAGTCTAAGAAGGAAAAAACAGAGTCATCCACCTCCAGACCTCAGGATAAGTCAGACCATCTTGAGGAAGTGCATCAAGAGGAAGCTCAAACAACTCCTATTCAAGCAGCTCCTCTGGCAACAGGAAGACCCATCTTATCCTGGACTTACACTACCAATCTAGATAGATGACATGTTATCATGGATCAAGGTGTTGAAGATGTCTACACATGGCAAGACATGTTCAATCTACCTCTCATAATCTCTTTGAGATGAAAAGATACTATGAGAATCTGAGTGATCCTAACCATTTGATGAAGAAATGCATGGTCATTATCACAATGAGCATTGTCAACATCTAATATATTCATATGTTTTGGTAGCATCAACCTAGGGGGAGTTTGTATGGTTTATATAAAGGTTGATGTACCTAAAACATCCAAAGTCTTCATGCATGCATGCACTGAAGTGCAGAAGTAGAAATGCTTCGGATGTTTTACACCATGCACTAGAAAATATTCTAAGTGTAGAATCTTCTAAACCCAAGACCAACATCTTCTGAAGCTTAAAGTGAAGTCTTCCGAAACTTCAAGGACAAAGTAGACATGCTTTTATATGATGTACTTTACCATAAACCTAAAGTAGTTTTTGTTACAACTCTGTTGACTCACTAACTTTCATAACTTAGAGAAAAGGTCCATGTTTTTAGTAAGTGTACATTGAGGTCTTGAGTCTTTTACTTTCTACTTTATGTACTTTTACCCTTGCATGTCATAGTCACTAGTCAATAGGCAATCCGCCTTTTGACTCTACATTGATTTTGTTGTTGTCTAGATCATGTATCCAGCTAGCCTTCAAAGTATGGCTGGCTGTAGGATGTAGTATAAGTATCTCAGGTCTTTGTAACTTAAGATATACTTGTAAACTTGTAAAAGAACTTGAGAGAAATATACAATATTCAACCAAATACTTGTGTTGTTTTGTTCTTGTTCTGTCTCATATTTGCTTATGTTCTAAGTACCAATCTTGTTTGTTACTAGTTCCCTATTTGATCTGTTAAGTGTTCTAAATATCACTCTCCTTATTGTGTGTTGTGTTGTAAGTGACCAAACCAATTTTAAGCGGTCCTGCAATTTGTTTGATAAACAATGAAGAAAGATATGAAGGATGATCCTCCGGCTATGATATACCATGGATTTGGAGAAGATGGGCATTGAAAGTGGTCCTTTCTATCCCATTTTCTTGAAAGTGGCATTCATCACTTCTTTGGAGAATGAAGATTCATCATATTCATCATTGAGTTGCAAATGTTGACGAATTTTTATGTAAGAGATGGTGATCTTTAGTCCTTGTACCATTGTAGTCAAGACCTTGGTTCCATGTTATCTTTGACTAGAACATGTACCTCAGAATTGCCTAATGTGTGGTGCACAAATCACGGGATCGACCAAACTGGCAAAATCGTAGTTACTATTGCAGAGGAAGTTGACTGATACACTAATGGGTTTAATTGAATTTATGATTTGATAGAAATTATAGGTTAAGAGCGGTCATTTGAAAAGAGTTTAAATTTATGTAGGGCTTAGAAGAGATGAAGATTTGTGAATGTTTTTGCTATCAGATGAATGTAGACGATGACAATGGTGGGAAGAAGTGTGAATTTACAGTTCGGGGATAATATATAATAGTATTATTTTAAAACTTCTACTAACATAACTATGAATTTGACGATTTTGATAATGATGGAATAGTCTTTTCAAAGAAAATATGGCGCCACTACATATTAAAAGATAAAAGTGGGCCTTACCGAATATTTGTAAGACATGCTTTTATCTGCAGAATTTTGAAAGTCGGCAGATACACATTTTTGTTATCAAGAAAGCAGTTTTGCACAACTTTATCAGATTTCATTTTATAAAATATTAAATTATTTAAAATTCATCATTCAGTAGCATATACAAGATATTTAAACTTATTTTATCGAATGCCTTTGTGAGAAGTTATGCATATTGTTCATTTCCATGAACCCTAACTAATTTAATAAATTTCTACACAATCTTGAATGAAATGATAACCGATATCAATGTGTTTTGTCTTTGAGTGTTAAATAAGATTTTGGGTGATTGTGTTGGCACTGTTGTTGTCAATGTGAACTTGCAAGACCGTTGAAGGGTATGCAAATATAACATAACAACACAAAGAGGAGATTTGCTTAAGAACACTTAATTAAACAAACAATGAATCTGGTTAACCTCTAGAAATAATGCTAAGAACACAAGTAAATATGAGACAGAACAAGATAGCAAAATACACAAGGAGGTGGTTTTCAAGATTGTAGTATATTGCCTTCTCAAGTTCTATTACAAATGTTACAAAGCATACATGAAAGTTACAAGTACTTGAGATACATATACTACATCCTACAGTCGGCCATACTTTGAAGGCCAGCTGGATACAATTGACTAGACACAAACAAAATCAATTGTAGAGTCAAAAGGCAGACTGCCTTTTGACTAGTGACTATGACATGCCATAGCTCACATCCTAATCTATTACAAAAAGGATAAAGTATATGAAGTAGAAAGTTTACAGAATCAATACCTCAATGATCAAGAGATGAAGCTTGCTAAGTCTCAGCAGGAGGTTCAGGTTGTGTTGTCTCAGGTTGTTCAACCTTAACCTCCACTTCAGGTGGAGCTTGACTTAGAGGGGAGTGTAAGTC
>BJCM01065233.1:0-23748 GCA_018326385.1 Flaveria bidentis | reverse complement strand
AAATAATTTGGATTCAACAACAAATGCGCGACTACGGTTTGCAATTTTCTAACACCCCTATTTTTGTTGTAATTCTACTGCTATTGCTATCACCAAAAATCCGGTCCAACACCCGAAAACAAACACAACGGTATTAAATATCACTTTATACGTGACTATTTTGAAAAGTAATTAATCGATGTTGTTAAAATTAATAAGGATTTTCAATGCACCGACCTATACAGAAAAGCATTTGACAAACCTAGGTTTTTATATCTTTTAGAGATTAATGGCGTGAAAAAAAAGTGATGTGATTATAGAAGAAGAAAGTTCTTAGTCCGACATATTTTTCTTAATTTCTTATTTATTTTATTTTCCTGTCTATTAAAATCCAAAAATACAAAATGATTTTCGGTTATAGAAATTTAGAGGGAGAATAGTTTAGTTGAGTATTTAATTTGCTACAGTATTTATTTACTTTAAAAAAACGAGGGAGAAGGGCAACTTAGCTAAAAGAAATGAAATCAAATTTGTGAGTTTGATTCAAAGTTTATGGAAAATGATAGTACACAGGGAACAAATTGTTTGGAACTTCAAAATGACATAAATGATCAAGATGCAAAATTCAAAGTATAAGTCTGAGAGGTCGAAGCAAAATAAAATGAAATATGATAGTAAAACTAGTCTGCTTCTAAGGTAACATAGAGAAAGTAAACCTAGAGGTTGCTAGTTTATTATATGATGTGTCACTAGATTCAACAAAAAAGATGAGTAGAACTAATTAGTGATTTATATTCAAACTAAGTTGTTCAATTGGCTATGGATTCCCACCTTATCTTTGGTTAACACAGTCAATGCATTTCCAATAAGCGGTGACGAGCAAAATAAGCACCACAAATATGTGCGGATGACCATAAAAATGAGCAAAGCACATGAAAAAAAATTGCTAAATGCAATCAAGCTAATGACAAATGTTGTTGGTGCCTTATGTGCAAAAGAAAAATAAATTCTCTATAAGAAGATAGGTTGTGTGCCTTTCTGTTGTGCGGTGACACTGACCTGAGGATAAGCATAAGCGTAATATTCTAGAATTCATTGTTGTTTGCGCCTCTTTGTTGTGTGATGGCACTGACTTGAGGCTTGGCATCTCTTTAAAAGCTCTTAGAATAGTTTCTTCTTGTCAAATACCCGTAGACCACTCAGAAATCTCCTGAGGAATGTTGATTACCATATAAGTGTGGGATCCATAAATGCTTGTTGAAATAATCAAACCTAACTTATCACCAATGTGAGTCAAAAATCTTTATATGGATTTAAGTGGACAAATATACTGACAATCATCGTGGCTACAACTCTTGACAGTCAAAATCATTGTGTGCATCTTATAGCTCTAGTATGATTTCTTGAAAGTGCTATTGACTCTCAAACAAAACAAGACTCTAGCATCAAAATATTTAGGAAAATGACCCAAATGATTATGATATACCGGTATGATTCCATAATAAATCTCTCCAAAAATGATCAAATTAACTTGAAGTTGTTCTGTCCAGGAAGAAAAATCTATAAGACGTTTTCTAAAATGTTTTAATCCATCTCAAACCAAAAACACAAAAATATGTCTTGTTTTGTTTTAATTTCAAGTTGTTTTTCTGTTTTTCTAGTCTTTTGTTACATAAAAGTCGAACTATATAACTAGATGAAATCTATGAATCACTCCCAAAAAATGGTCACGTCTGAGGTGACCAAACGGGTTTAAATTAATAGGGTCACGTCTGAGGTGATCAAACTGTTTTCAATTAAAATGGTCATGTCTGTGATGATCGGTGTTCATAATGTTAGATATCAAAAGGTAATAGTTTAAGTGTTTTAAAGTGTATGAGGTCAAAATAATAAGTATGAGCCAATCGCATGATTGAACCATAAGTATGAGCCAATCGCACGATTGAACCATAAGTATGAGCCAATCATGTGATTGGACCATAAGTATGAGCCAGTCGCACGATTGGACCATAAGTATGAGCTAGTCACACGATTGAACCATGAGTATGAGACAACCATGTGATTGGACCACAAGGACGAACCAATCGTACGAATGAATGAAGAAGTTTAAGCCAGTCGCATGACTGAACCCCAGTCGCACAAATAAAGCATGCGTATGGGTCCAGTCGCACAACTGAACTTTAAAATAGTATAAATCGAGGGCTTAGTAGGTCGCATTCTTTACCACCCTTCAAATCTCTCAGAAACCTCTCATACGCAAACACTCTATCCAAATTTCTTTTACTGTGATTACTCATTGATTGTGATTCTAACTGTTGTCCTACTCATCTACATTGACCATAATGACCGGTTTAATCAAAACCTAAATGACCTAATTGATTAAAATCAAGAAATAAGAATAACTCTTCAAAATAGACCACTTAAATGGAGATCATCATTGATTTAAAAGACAATAAGTGCTATTTCGAGTCCCTGCTAATCTAATGAGTCTAAACACAAAGTCTAATATAAAGTTTTGACCAAGATTCGATGTTAATGTGTCGAACAGAGACATATGCAAATGGACACTCCGTATGAACCTTAGTTGCACGATTGAGCCAGGCGCACGATTCAATCGCATGAATGAATCAGTCGGTGACTCAGTCACATGACTAACTCAACCGCATGGCTTAACATACGACAAAGTTCAGTCGCAGGCTCAATCGCAGGTTTGAACTCAGTCGTATGGTTCAATCGCACGATTGAACCAGTTTGATCAAAAACAGTTTAAGTTTCAACTGTCATCTCCTATACACAACTCTAATGTATATGTTTCTTGTGTTACAACAACATGGCTAATAGATGGACGATGAGCACCACTGTATTCGGATCTCGATCTTCGGACATGAGATTAGGTTTACTGCAGACAATCTAAGGCGAGTCCTGGATTTGGGTGAGGATGGTGGCCACCCAACCAAACTACATCGTTTGATTGTTCATGGTTGCTTTCTTTGGATGAAGTACATTGGCGACATCAATGCAGGTGTGCTAAACAAGAGCAACTTGTGCCCGCATTTCAAGTACTTGGCTCATGTCATCCTCAAGTGCATAGCGTCAAAGAGAGGAGGATTCGATGAGATGTCAGATCACATCCAGAACGCATATGCTGCTCTGGTGCTGAACCACTTGTTCAGTTTCTCCCACATGTTATTCTCCTACATGATAGAGAATATCAAGGCAAAGGGCATGTAAGGCTTCTACATGTACCCAAGGTTTTTACAGATGATCATTGACGAGAAGCTTCCTCTGCTTCCGAAAGAGAAGGATGATGTTGTTCTGGAGGTTATGGATGACACTACGTTGGGTAGGATGAAGGTCTACCGGGGGAAGCAGGTGAAGCCCCCGGTCAGAAGACTGTTTGGTCATTTGGCCAATGAGGAGTATGTGGCACCCTCTCATAAGAAGTGGCATCACGATGACAGTGAATCCGATGTTGAGCCCATCATGGCACCCACCAATGAAGAAGAAGACGATGACGGCGACCATGATCAGGGTCAGGACTGTTGGTAGCCGGGTTGTGGCCACCTGGTGGAATAGAGAAGGATGCCTTTCACCAAGAATTCCTGCATGATGAAGAGGAAGAGTCTGATGATGAGCCACTAGTCAGGACTGTTGGTAGCCGGGTTGTAGCCACCGACAAAGAGATAGAGGCGGTTGGCGAACGCCAGGTTGGGTCGAGGGGTGCTGCTACAGATGTCACTGATCCTACTTACACCCCAGACCAGCCACTCAGCCAAGGGGGTTCTTTTCTTGCAAACGGCTCCGAGAGGAAGAGGATGGCCCATCCTTATGGCAAAAAGGGTAAGAGGCCAAGATTCATATTGATCACATCTTCCACCACAGCCACTACCACCACTACCACAACCACTACCACTGCCATAGCCACCACTACTAATACATCTCCTACCACCACTATCACACCTCCTACCACCACCACTAAAACTATCACTCCCATTCCACCTCCCATCTTCACCACATCTACCACCATAACCACCACTCACCAAGCTGATCCCTCCATTCAATCCACATTCACACCTGGATCTAGTCTACCCATGGTCGGGTTAGAAGAGCAGCTGGCAAGCCTGAACTGGATGGTGCTAAAGCTTATTGCTACTGATGATCTAAGGGCTACTAAGATCAATCAGCTGATGGTAGTGAATGCGGCTCAAGCAAAGCAAATCGCTCAGCTAAGTGAGAAGAATGCTCAGTATGAGAGGGCTCTAGGCCGAGCTCATGAGCGCTTAAAGTTCAAAATGAGCTGGTGTTGGCATCGGTGAAGAGGATAGAGGATCTGGAGAAGAAGAATAAGAAGATACGTTAATGCTAAACGGATCCAAGAGTGAGCCGTTAAAGATTAAGGATGGTGATGATGTTGATCATGATGAACTGACATAAGATGAATCTGAAGAGGGAGAAGAAGATGAGGATGAGAGAGTTGGACTGAGCGGAAAGGATATGGAGGATGATCAAGAAGGTGATGTTGCTGCATTAGCCTCCACTCAAGCTCAGGAGAGGCGCATAAAAAGAAATCAAGATCAAGAAGCCTTGTCCTCAGCTCCTTAAGTTGAAGAGACGACAGATCAAGGAAAAAGTAATGATTAGATGTCTTTGTATTTAAAAGTTTTTTACTTGAATTATGTATTACACTATTTTAATTAATGATTATCTATGTTTGTTTATGTTTCAATGTTTTGATTAATGTCTTATGTGTGACGTGTTAAATGTTTAATCAAACAGATGAAACTCAACAACAATACGAGTATGATGTCGTCCCCCTTCAGCAAATCAAGACTCAACTCACGATGATTCTTGATTTGCAAGGTATAGTTAGAAGGTTAGTAAGCTACACTCCCGAAGAAGAAGAAATCATTCATGATATGACTCATGACCAGCTAGCTGACTCAATCCTGATGAAAGTGTCAAAGATGCTCCAGAAGTTGATGTCCTAAGTGACGAGGAGCTACATGATGTAGATGAGATTGAGATCGAGGATGTTACAACTGAGCATTATCTAGAGTACAATGACCCTGTGGGCAATGTTATCCCGAACTTGGGTGATACCTTTGGCAGTGCTACTTTTGAGAAGTTGGAGGAGATGGAGAAAGAGAAAGAAAAAGATGAAAGCCAAGCCCAAGCTTCTAACGCTAATGTTAATCTAAAGAAAACTGAATGGGCCTCTTGCTTTGCTGAAATGAAAGCCCAGCGCACGCCTCCAAAGAAGAATGCCTACACCAAACTCTAAAGAGTAAAGAGACATGAGAAAGTGTCAGTCATGATTATGCAGTTAAAAGAGAGAAAGGGATCGAGTACTTCAGATATCCGCATGATTTGAAGACTCTTCCTCGTTTTGAGCTCAACCGCCTGGCATGCTTAGATCTTTTGTATGCCAACCCGAGAAAGATGTCGGGATGGTTTGAGGCTGCATTGAAGAAGAAATACCACACCATATGGGTAAACTTCAGACCTCAACAACCTAATAGGTTCATTCGTAAGTCTGAAGTTGACCCTATATATGGAAGATCAAAGGTGGTGCTGAAGTGGAGTCCCCCACGCACAATGTCAAAGACTCCCTTACGGGAAATGCCTCAGGACTTCACTCCACACTTCAAATGGTGGTATTATGATCGGCGGACGGGAGAACCAGTCATAATTCTAAACAGAGAAGGAAAAATAGAGACAATCAGGGTATTCGACCCAATGTGGCTTACTAACTTGTCTGCTGAAGATGTCTGTACTTTATACAAGTGGCCACTGTTCTATGACATGCTAGATATTGTACAAGCTCTACAGTTCCAACATGTGATAAGACTCTGCTATGCATTTGAAATACACATAGCAGTCACAAGAGAGGAGAAGTACAAAAGGTTCCAAAAACATGTGAAGAGTGTTAGAAAATAGGGTAAACTAGGTCCAAGGGCGAGTTTGTAGGTACATGATGTTCCTAGTTTATGCGCTTAAATGTAAAAGTATTTCATTTCTTACACATGTGTAATGTAATGGTTGAATGAAATATAATATGTGTTTGATGTTTATTAATGTTTAATTATTTCATATTATTATTTTGATAAGTATAATTTATATGTATGAACTTATTATATAGGTTTGAAGTTGTTGTACATAGTTCTTAGTCAATAATGATTGAGAAATATGTTCAACCTAGTCGGGTGAGTATTCATGCTAATGGTTTGGTCGCACGACTGAACCATGCTAATGGTTCAGTCGTACGAATGGAAACTAAAAACCTATAAATACCTCTTAATTAATGGAAAAACAAAAGTATTGAGAATACTTCATAACTTATCAAAACACTTGAAAACCGTAGCCGTCCAGAACGTCCAAGATAGCCAATCCAACTTCGAAGTTTGTTCTTGATCGATTCCTCCTCATTCTTAACGTTTAGTTCATTCTTATATCGATCGGGTTAACGTTCTCACTAATTGGATCGCCAATCAAATAGGATTCTTTACTATCTGATCTAGTCTCACATAGAATCTGTTAGTATTCCGTACGTACACGGTCCTGACAACATTCTCCCTTCTGCTTTAGCTTTAATAATTTCAATAAAACACAAATCGAAAGACCAAAAATCATGAAGATTATTAATTTCAATCATTTTTTCTTCGTATGCTCTATATTGGCTTGAAATCATGAGGAAAATCATTCTTAAATTCTCTGAGTTGCCACCTTACGACCTCCAAGTCGATATGTTGATTTCCGGATTGACCTCATACCCGAGCAAACTTTGTTTCCAAAATCCTCTTATCGTTTAGCTACATCACAAATTAAAAAATGTCAAGCTAGTTATAGGAACTAGTAGACAAAAGGATTGTCTTACAAAGTTCTCACTTTGGACAACCATAGTTTTATGTGTTAAGAAGAAGGATGGATGGGTTTGTATATGTATTGATTACACAAAATTGAACAAAGTACAATAGTAAAAAAATTAGCACCCATTACCGAGCATTGATAACTTATTTGATCAATTACACAAAGCCACTTGCTTTTCAAAGATAAACCGCCTTCCAAACTCACTATGGACACTGTAAGTTTGTGGTCATGTCGTTTGGACTTACTACTGCACCTGCAGTATTAATGGTCCTCATGAACCGTGTCTGCAGGCCATACCTTGTAACATCTGGTATGTTTCCGTTACCAAACTCCATTAGTTCCGTGAGGTCTTGCATACACCTGTTGTGAGCACACACTAGTTGTTGTAGAACGTTTGACTTAATAATAATCATCTATGATAAAAATAATAATCTAATTAATAATGTTGATTATTAGTTGTGATTATGTGATTCATGAAGTTATAGAATTTTAAATATTTATTTTGTAAATTTTACATGATAATGTGACTACGTGTAATATATATTTCATGAGTTGATTACTAGTTGACAAATGATTATGGTTATTATTATTGACTAATAATACTTATAACTTGTGGTTAAAATTATTTAAAAAGTGTTTATTTTGTAAAAAGATTAGTTTTTAAAAAATATAATAAACAGGTTTATTTTTTAATTACTATAAAACTAAAACTTACCAAAAATTAAACCCTAATCCCCCCAAACCCCCCTTCATTCGGCCACAACCTCTCCCCCCTCCCGTTTGTGAATTTAATCACGAAACACACACAAAAAATGGATTTTGATTAGTTCCAAGCATTCCGAGGTGTTTTGCAAGCATAATTCTTGATTTCTATACACCTAAAGGTTAGTTTTGATTTGTTTTCATGGTTTTTGTTCTTGATGAACCCTAATTCGAATTTAATAATGAAAATATGAAATTGATGATGGTTAGATGTTAATATGATGTTAGTTTGGTTGTATGAATGTTGGATCATGTGGATTATGCAAAAAATTCATGAATTGATCATGTAGTTCATACATTGCCTTAAGTTGATACTTTTTGTTCTTGGAATTCATGATTTGATGATTGTACGATGTTAGATACATTGCTTGGATGTTAATCTAATCGAATTGTGCAAGAAAGTTCATGAAATTGGTGTGTAGATCATAACTTACAAAAAGTAGAAACTTTTATGTATGATGATTGGAATTTTGATGCTCTAGTGATGATTATCATTTTAGAAACTTCTATGAACTTGATGAGGTATAAAATTGATGAAATTATGATTGAATTTGATGCTATATTTCTCTTGGGTGTTACTTTCCCAAAAGGGAAATTTTATTTTTGAAGAAAATTGGATATGATGATTTGGGCATTTTTAGAATGTTATGATCATGTTAGAATGTTTATGGATGATGTTTAATGTGGTGGAATGTGTTAACTGAGTTCTTTGGATGCTTGATTGATCATGTAAGGAATTTATATTTTGGTGATTATACATGATGATAATTGTGGTTAGTGATTTGGGAATCATATTTGGGATTGGAATTGATCACTATGGTGCATGTTGGTTGGAATGAACCATTTTGATGGATGTGATTATGATTGTCATATATGTGTGCGAATTTGAGGCCACTAATTAATAGGATTGGAGGGTTTAGGATGTGAAGTCATGAGTGGCTTCACATGGCATGTAGTGCATGATTAGATTACATGTATGTTTTATTTCATGTAATGTATTTATAATTGTGTTAAGCATGTTGGTTGGTTAAGATTCACATAAGTTGTATGATAATTTAATGTAGCATGATGATCTAGGTAGAACTTGGGTTGATGATATTGTCCTAAACATATTAGTGTAACAGGTGCAATATTGTCCTAAACACAAAAATCGTCATGATCTGGTAAGTTGTGATGGGAGGCAACAAACACAACACAGTCAGCTTCAATTGCAAAATCACTATTGTTATTAATTGTGAATATAGACTAGCTATCTATTTTAATACACTTCTTATGTTATACAAATGTTATTGTTTATGTTAAACACAAACTCTTGAATTCACCAACCATTATGTTGACATTTTTAGTATACTATTCTCAGTCGTTAACTCAGGTTGCCATTAGGTGCACATCATGGGTCCAACATGCATTCTAAGACTTTATTTCAAGTCATAACACTTGGATTTTATTTATGATAATTAAGTAATGGGTTGGCATGTGTTTTGCCAAATTTTGCATTTATATACTTTGGGTTTGTCTTATTTACAAAACGCTTCCGCATAGTTCTAAAGTTTGAACTTTGGTTGGTTTTATTTTAAATATGGCATATAGTGTCGTTCTAAGTAACTAGTGATTGTGATCCTAGTTTCTTCATATGCCTCGCGGTACAACTCCGCACATGGATTTTGAGGATATGACATAGCTAGATCAGTTTGTCATTGTATTGATTAATTCCTAAACCAAAGCTGATCACGAGCAATACCTCATGCTAATCTTTGAGAAATTAAAGAAGGAACAACTCCATACCAAATTATAAAAATGTAAATTTTAGCTAACTGAAGTTTCATTTCTAGGTCATGTGATGAATAAAATAGGCATTCATGTAGACCCAACCAATATTGAAGAAGCCAAGAATTGAAATGCACCAAAGATCCCTTCAGAAGTTCGCTTATTTTTTGGTCTAGCGAGGTACTATCGAAGATTCATCTTGAACTTTCAAAGAACTGCTCTACCACTGACTAGATTGACTTAGTAAACCAACCTTTCAACTATGGACAACAGTAGGATACGCTTTCCAAACACCCAAGAAGAAGTTTTGTAATGCCCCTATCCTAACCTTTTTAGATGTCAACAATGATCTTATGTCATTACTTAGGCCTTGATATTAAGTCATTGCTTACGCATCAAGACAACTCAAGATCCAAGAAAAGAACTACACTACTCATGATCTTGAGTTAGGTGTTGTAATTTGCCCAAAATATTTAAAGACACTACTTAAATGATACTAATGGTTTCATCTTCACCAATCACAAGAGTCTGCAATAGATCTTTGATTAGAAGGAACTCAACATGAGACATAGACATTTGGTGGAACTATTAAACTATTTTTATTGCGAAATTCGGTTTCACCCTGGAAAAGCAAATGTCGTAGCTTACGCACTTAGTAGCAAAGAGAGAATCAAACCCTCATTAATTCATGCAATGGGCATGATTGTTCAAACGAATATCAAAGATCAAATTCTACAAGGGTAGAGTAAGGAGCTTTCCGGGAATAATTTTCCGAAAGAACCGACAAGTATAGTTAAGCATCAACTAGAGTTTAAGTCCGATGAAATTTTCTCTATTTCATTAGAAGAACATGGATAACTAACTCTTTCAATCTTTAAGAACTCATCATGAATGAACCTCAAATATTCAATTCATTCAGACCCTGATAAGATATATCAGGACATGGGAGAATATTATTGGTGGCCAGAAATGATAAAAGATGTTACCCTATAGGTTGGGAAAGGCGTCACATGTTAGAAGGTCAAACTTAAACATTAGAAACCTTCAAGATCACTCCAACAACCTAAAATTACTTTGTGGAAAGGAGAACAAATTTCATTGAATTTATCACCAAACTACCAAAAACCTCTAATGGACACAACTCAATAGAGGTCATAGTCGATTACTTTACTAAGTCAGCTCACACTCTTGCTATCCATGAAAACTTCTAGTTGGTGAAGTTAAAAAAAGTATATATCAATGAGATCATGACTCGATATAGTGTTAAGTATTTATAATATTTGATAAAAAAAGTTATTTCACTATCATATTCTAGAAAACATAACATAAGTCATTATGAATGCGTGTGGATCTCACAAGGCTTATCACCCTCAAAACGATAGCCAAACCGTAAGAACTATACAAACTCTAAAGGATATTCTTAGAGACTATGTAATAAACTTTGAGGTAGTTGGGATACTCATTTACCCTTATTGGATTCTCATATAATAACATCAACTATTCAAGTATAAAGTGTGTACCCTTTGAGCCATTTTAGGAAAGAAGATGCTGGTCCTAAACTAATATAAGGAACAACAATTAAGGTATTCAAGATTCAAGAAAGACTCGAGTTTGCACGAGATCATTAGAAAAGCATCCTAATAACCAAAGAAAGCCTATTGAGTTTCAAGTTGGAATGTGTGTTTTGCTCAAAGTTTCTGACTAGATCTTCCTATAAACATTAACTTGGAAATGTTGATTATTAATCAAAGTTTAAATCAACGCTACATAGCTAGATAAAAAATACATATAACTATTAATGTGGAAATTTACATGTCATAAGTAAGAGTTACATATGTAACTATTATTAAAAAGATAAGATTTAATAAATTTTTATTTATAATACAATTATCTAAACATATATACATACAAGCATACATACATACACACACACACACATATATATATATATATATATATATATATTTATATATATATATATATATTATTTTAATCATTTAAGTGATATATATAGTAATGTAATAAATAATTAACTAGTAATTATCCAAAATATAAAAAATTAAAATAATTCTAAACACTAAAATACATAAAAGGCCCGTTCTCTCCCTTTAAATCTCCTAGAACGTATGAACTTAATAAAATATTAAGAAAACTCGTCCTAATTGAGACCTAGTGCCCTAACTTTTCAACTATATATAAGGGCTTAAACTTATTATTTTCTACCCAACAAACCCTAAATTCAAAAGCACCAGAGAAGTAAGTCTCAACCCCTATCATCTTTTCTTGAAGGTCCACACAACTTTTCCTATCAAGTAAGTTTTAGTGCTCTACGTGTTCTTTGTGTGTCTTCATTTTCATAACTTTTCATTTTTGTTTTCATTAAAAATAAATAATAACTAGATTATACTATGATTACATAACATGATTTTTTATTAATCAATGAACTAAAATGCATTGAACATCAAGCTAGTATGAACTCACCAAAACTTTTACTTAAACATGTCAAACTTGAATTTTCAGATCTTGACAGATTCACAGGGCCAAATATAAATTATCATATCTCCCTAGTAACACTCTTTTTAATCATTCTTTTTTCTTTCAAATTTTAATTTAGATTCTTTGATCTTCAATTATATAAAAAACGTCTTGAAACTTCTTGTTTTGATCCCTCAAACAGCTTGCACAAGTTTAGTGCATGAATATGTCCAAAACTATATAAACCCTAAATATGACAACTTATTAATATTTTCAAGAATATAATATAAAGCACTAATTTTATTATAAAATAAGCAATATGAACAATTAAAATCCAAACCTATGATTATCATAATTATCTATCAACCTTGAATAATGAATCTAGTTGAATTATTCATATTCTCAATTGTAAATCCACTAAAATACAAGTTGTTCATTCCCATCCTTGAAAACTTATGTTTATACTTTGTTTTTTATACTTCCTAAACTTTCCAAACAAACATTTGACTTAGTATAGTATACATCTAGAATAATTTGATCTGGCATGTTGTTATATGGTAAGCAAAAGGTTTTGACTAAGAAAAGATGGGGCACTTAGGCATGACCACCAAGTCTTACTTGGGAATTCTTTTCATGGATTTATTAGTCTGGAATGATACATGTCTAGTATATGACAACAAAACTTGAATTATTTATGCTAACAACCCCTCAACCTATGCACAAATACAATAAACTAACTAAATTAACTTACTTATGGTAACCCTCCTTAAAGTTACTACAAGTTGCAAGATCAACATTCCTAATTTACAAAGTGAGTTCATAGACCATTATTTTTGTATTTTGGGATGGAAACATCCTCTCAAATAAAAATAAGAAAAGATATATTAGAGTAAAAAACCATTCTTTTGCAAATGTAATGACAAACTTTCTAATACTAGTAAAACTAAATGATTATACATGTTGCTATATTCTATGACACCTTATGCAAAAAAATCCTTCTATTTTCTAAAATTTATACAACCATTAACTTCAAGGAAGCCATAGGAGTACGTAGATAGATCTATTAGCCTTAAAAGCCTATTTAGTACTCGAATTGATGCATACTAATCAATTCCGAGCAACCCTTAAGTAAACGCTATTCTTTTTGACTTGGAAGGAGCTAATGTTCAACAACTGCATAATAGATAAACATACAATTAGTATGACCTCTTGGGTTAAGGGGTTATATAGGTTGGCATTCGATCACTAGGGTTGGTTTTATTTGGAAAAAGTGTATATTGGTTTACACATGGTTGTCTATTATATGTATATTATTAAACCTATGTTCTCACCAACCTTTTAATTGACCTGTTTTAGCATGTTTTAGGTAACGAAAACTAAAAGTTGCACACTGAGGATGATTTATGTTAGAATTGCATAGTGGACTTAGTTTAACTAAAACAAAGACTTATTGTTTGTTTTTATTTTGTTTCTTTTATGTTTGAATAAGAATTATAACATTGTTTTGTTTAATAAGTATGTGTAGCCTTAGTGTTTCTTCAGTCCTTATGTTTTAGCTCTAGTTGGGGGTGTGATGCTATGGTTAAATGTATAATTTGAAGACAAAAGGTAGAAATTTATGAAAGAGGGTTGATTAAATAACTTTGTATCAATAGAGGAGGTGAGTATTATGATACAATGTACTTTTAGTTCATTATATTATACATCAGATCGTGACTCCTTATACTCCATAACAAAGTGGTGTTATATAAAGAAATAATATAACTTTAAAGGAAATGGTTAATTGAATGTTATCTATTGACTAAAATTTGGGGTGGGGTTATGTAAAAAATTTGTTATTTACTAAATCGAATTGTTAATAAAAGGACTAAGACTATCTCATATAAAATTTGGAACCAAAAGTCACCAAACTTGAGTTTATGGATGTAGAGTTATTGTAAGGCTTATGAACCTAAGAGGAAAAGTATAGGTGAAAGTGGTATAGACTATATCTTTATTCGATATGCTTAACATTTTAAAATTGTAGGTTTTATGTCTTAGAACCTAATGATTTTGTGTTTGTAAATATGATTTTAGAGTGAAGTGATGTGGTCATTAATGAACAAAGATTTTCCTCTATAACTAGACTAAAAACATGATTCCTAGTTTTAAGTTGCTTCTCTAATTGTTAACACCTTTGGCAGTCACTTGGTCAATACCAAATATTGAAAAAAAACGAATCCATTGAAATTGATCACTGGCAAAACACTACTTCAGTATTACAAGATTTCCTAGATGCTTCAGTTTCAATATAAATCCAAAACACTTGACCACATCAGCTAGCAACATCAATGTATTCAGCTTCAACAGTTGATGCAGACATATAGGAATGTTTCTTGCATTGCTATAAGACTGCCCTTCCACCAAGGAATTGACATTCTAGTCATGTTGTAAATACCATAGTCACTATCTATATAGGCATACACATTGATGTTAAAATTTTTTCATTTCCAAAGGCGTAGTTTAGGAGCACCTTTGAGATATCTAAGAATCCTCTTGGCAGCTACAAGGTGGCTTGATATTTTGCACAAATGTATGTAGCAAACATGATATCAAGCTTTCTGACTATAAGGTACATAAGAGACCCAATCATAGCCCTGTAAAGGAGTTCATTTACACAGTCCCCCTAAAGATTAGGTCCAAGGGAGTGGTTTCTGGCTATGGGTGTCGTTGTAACCTTACATTCTGTCATGTTGAATCTAGTAAGTATGTCTTGTACATACTTTGACTGACTTATGAATATGCCATTATCAACTTGCTTCACTTGAATTCCTAGAAAGAAATTGAGTTCCCTCATTGAACTTATTAAGTCTATTCTTTAACATCCTCTCAAAGACTTTGCAAAACTTTGGATTAGTTGACCCAAATATAATGTCATCTACATACAGTTGAACCAACATTAAGTCTTTTATCATTCCTTTGATGAAGAGAGTACCATATATAGTTCCCCTCTTGTAGCCATGCCAATAGAGATATTGAGATATTGTCTCATTCCATTTTCTTGGAGCTTGGTGCAGCCCGTAAAGGGCTTTTGATAGCTTGCAAAGTTTGACATATAGCTCTTCATCTATCATACCATATAGGAAAGCATACTTGATATCAAGTTAGTAGAACTTGAAATCCTTGGATGCAGCAAAAGTAAGGAATATCCTAACAACTTTAAGTCTTGCCATAGGATCAAAGATATTTATGTAGTCAAATCATTCTTCTTATGCATACCTTTGAAAAACTTGTATTGCATTGTTCTTGATGACAAGTCCTCTGTCATCCTTTTTGTTCCTGAAAACCCACTTGGTTCCTATGGTAGTCTTCCCTTGAGGAAGAAGACATAGGTTCCAAACCTTTTGTCTTTTGAATTAAAGCAACTCCTCTTACATTACTTCAACCCAATTTCCACCTTTCAAAGGCTCATCAACTTTCTTTGGCTCTATCCGGGAAAAGAATCAAGAGTGTACACAAACATGTTTGTCATGGGTTTGTCTTCTCGTTCTCACCCGTTTGTCAACATCTCTAATGTAATTTTTGGTGGGGTGTGATATGTGGATCGTGAGTTGAGGGATCACAACTTATATCTAGTAATGAAGTGTCACCCATCATATTAACACATTTATCAAGAGAAGCTTGATCCAATGAGTGTGTGACATCATCGATGTTGTCCTCTATGGAGCGGTTATCAGCATCAAGAAATTCTTGATCACTATCACCTCCACCATTTCCGCCTACATTTAAAGCTCCTACATTTATCTTTTATGCCCTTGAGCTAGAATTTGTAGGCACCGTAGATGTATCAATTGGATTTGCCATGGTGGTGCTGATAGGAACTCCATTTACAGGGTTTGTTACCTCTGAAGCTGAAGTAGTATTCTTGCCTGGTCTTCTCAGCTCAAATTTTAAGTCTAGATCATCTGTTGTTAAGATATCTAAAGATCTAGTAAAAATTCTCACTAGATTGTAAAAATAGTTAGTAAATAAATCAAGATCAAATAACAAATCAGGACTAGAACCTTTCACACTATGAGTGTGCTCATTGATGGTCTTATTAGCTGAGTCTTCCACTACTTTAGTTCTGAGATTGTATACTCTATAAGCCTTAGCTTGGGAAGAGTATCCAATAAAGTGTCCATCATCTGATTTCTCACAAAATTTGGCTATTTGATCTTTGGTATTCAAGATTGTGCAAAGACATCCAAATGATCGTAGAAAACAAGTGAAAGGTCTCCTTTTGTACCATAGCTCATAAGGAGTCTTACCATGAGTCTTAACCACTAAAACTCTAATTTGAACATAGTAGGCAGTGTTGACAACCCCTACCCAGAAGGTAATGGGTTGTTTAGTTTCAGACAGCAAGGTTCTTGCTTCTTCAATAAGTATCTTGTTTCTCCTCTCAGTAACACTAGTTTGCTGAGGTGTCCTGAGAGCATTATATTCTCTTGTAATCCTATTTCATCACAAAATGTGTCAAGAATTTGATTTTTAAATTTAGTTCCTTAATCATATTTTATGTTCTTGATATCGTGATCACATTGATTCTTAATTTTCAGAATGAAGTTTTTTAAGATCTCAGGAATCTCATCTTTAGTTCTAAGAAAAAAAGACTTAAGTGAATCTTGTGAAATCATCTTTGATCACCAAATAGTATGAAGTCCTTGCTAGACCTATTAAACTAGTGGGGCCAAAGAGATCCATTATATACAAGTTTAAGGGTGTAGTGATGGAGTTCTTTTCATTTGGTTTATGAGGCACCTTGTGTTGTTTGCTTTTCAGGCATGCAACACAATGATCATCACTTGTAAAGTCTTACTTTGGTATTCTAGTTACCGAATATTCTTAATCAATTTATTCATGTTCTTAAAGTTTACATGGAAAACTACTTTATTCCAAAGAAAACACTCATCACTATTTGCTTTAGATAGAAAGCAAGAAACTTCTTTTGAGGGAGATGTTTCCTTCAAATCCATCTTGTACATGTTCTTTTTCCTCGGGACATTGAGAAGGATATGCTCTTAAGGAATGGCCACATTGAGCTTGAGAACAATACACTCATGCTTAGTGAATAGCATGTAATGACTTATCATAAAATTAGGATACATTCAGCAAGTTGTACCCAAGCTCCTTAACGAAGTTTACAGTAATCTTGTGCTTATCATTTGTGATCCTGCCCCTTCCAATAATGTAACCTCCTGCATCTCCTCCAAAAGCAACTGTCTCTCCATTAATTTTCTTAAAGTTTTGAAGTAAATAGCCATTGGCTGTCATTTGCTTGGAACAGTCACTATCAATGATCCATACACTCCTTTTTTTCTTTAGTTGTTCTTACACAAAAAGGAGAAGGTTAACTATATTTGGTAATCTAAGCCTCATGGTCTTGGGCTTGTCAAAATGGATTTAAGACAATGCAACAGTAATTGATCATATGTTAAGAATTTGAGCATCATTTGTTGTTGTTGATGAAGATCTTCCAGTCACTTGGTCTTCCTTTTTCTTCCACAACATCTTTGGAAGATTAGACTTGATCTTCATTAATTCGGAAGTTTTGACAACTCCGGATGTTTTAGAGACTAACCCTTCGGAAGATCTTGCTTTTATTGTGGCAAGCTTCAGTGCTTCGAAATCATTTCTTTCTTTCGAGACCAAATTAGCTTCCAAAGGAGAGTTTTCATTGTTCTTCATTTCCATTTTGGAGCTTTCAAAAGGAAGAGAATTTCCTTCTGAAGCTTTCTTCTTCTTTTTCTTTCCAGAAGTCTTCTTCTTGGTCATGTGGACAGTACTTTTAGGAGTATAGATACAATCTGTGGCAAGATGAGAAGTACCGACACACGTGATGCAATCAACTAATTTCATTTTGAGAGACTTGTAAGAAGAAAATTAAGTTTGATCACTTTCTATCTCCATCTTCATTTTCTCAAATGCTACATCAAGCTTCCTAGGGTGAGGCTTGCTCTTGGAGGTGGATGGTTTAGGCTATGTAGTAGTGTTACATAGCTGATCAGCCTTCTTTCCTTCACAGGGATGATTTGGACATGAACAAGAATTCCTGGGACTAGATTTTTGAGTTGAGTCCTAAGTCTTTACTACTTCAAACCTGTAGAGATAAAAACCTTGCTTTTGTCTAGCCCAAACTTTCCACTGATTGCATTTCTAGGAAACTTCCACCCTCTCATCTTGTAGAAATTCTTGGCTCTATGAGTGAGAAGGGCCATATGTTGGACTATCTCCATCTACACAGGATCATTTGGATGGATGTAGTCCAAGCCTTTAAGGGTGAAGAGAAAGTTGCCACTACTTTCATCAGTAGACACAAAGGCTTGAGAATAGCTTGTCTCTTAGAATGGGCTTCCTTGGATGTAGTTCTCCCTTGGTGTCTTCGAGAAGGTGATGAAAGGACACTTTGTGAGTTTTCAGGGTTGCAGAAAAGATGATGTTGTGGTTCTCTACAATCTATTTCAACCACATGAAGGGCTGAACTTTGCTGATTTTTGGAGTTGCTAGATGGATTTTGCATATTCTTCTCCATTTGGTACCCACTGAGGATACCATACCACTCATTGAGAGTAAGAGTCTTAAGGTTTTTAGTCCTCTTAATGACTACACAATAGCATGTCCATTGTCTAAGAAAAAAGGACATGAACTTCATCACAATGTCCCTATTCTCAAGAGTTACTCCAACATCCATTAGAGTATCCACAATCTTAACATACATCAAGTATTGTTGAGTCATGCTTTAACCTATTTTGAAGGTGAAATTCTCAAATTGTTGCTTCAAGAGGTCCTTCTTGTTCTCTTTTGCTTCAGTGGACCCTTATACATGAGCTTTAGTGCATCCTATAGTTGCTTAGCAATTTTGCATCTATTGAAGCCGTTGTATATGAAGTTGGGGGGAGCTGTTTGGAGGGCGGTCATAGCTTTCTGATCTACATCTATCTTCTTCTAGTCTTCTTTAGAGTAGTTAGCAACTTCCTTTGGTATCATGCCACCACCAGCAGCAGCTGAAGTGGTGGATGGTACATGAGGTCGAAAGACAAAAGATCTTCACATCCTAGAGTCTTGAGACTTGACAAAGACTTTTATTTGTTCGCACCAAATGTAAGGTTATGTATAAGGCTGATGCTTCCAAATCATCCAATAACATCCAGAAGTCCATCCTGCGTGCATTCACTAACTGCTGAAGTAGAATGCTTTAGATGTTTCAAATTCTGTCTTAGAAAATATTCTAAGTGTGAAATCTTCCGAATCTAAGACCAACATCTTCTGAAGCTTAAAGTGAAGTCTTCCGAAGCTTCAAGGACAAAGTCTTCCAAAGCCAAGAGTTGAAGATAGATTATCTTCCAAAGACTTTTGAAGACATGCTTTTATCTGATGTACTTTACCATAAAGCTGGCCTTTAATGTATGGGTGGTTGTAGGATGTATTATAAGTATCTCAGGTCATTGTAAGTTATCCATATGCTTGTGCACTTGCAAAATAACTTAAGAGAAATACACAACATCCTTGAAAATCAAATTTCTTTTTTGTTGATGTTTTTGTTCGGTCTCATATTTGCTAGTGTTCTAAGTGTTAATCTAGTGTTACTAGTTTCCTATTTGATCTGTTAAGTGTTCTAAACAAACACTCCTCAATGTGTGTTGTGTTGCAACCCCATTTAAACGGTCCTAGAATTAGTATAAGAGTATTCCATGCTATTGGTTGTATAATCTCACCATCTTAAGATTGCTCGTACACAAAAAACACTTAACATCTCAAATGGCAGCTATCTTTAATGCAGATTTGGAAACTAGAACCATGAAAAAGTCCCCACTTGAAGATCATACATAGGTTGGAGTCACATTAGATTAGAATGTTTATATTTTCTTGTAATAGGTCTTATGTTTGTTTACTTTTATATGTAAATAGATTTATTTTGTTTTTGTAGTACAGCGAAACTGTGAGCCAATCAGCTGCTTAGTTCTCTCGGCGAAACTGTTGTTTCTGCTAGGCGAAAGTACAGTTTCGCTGACAGCGAAACTATCTGCGAAACTAAGACTGCTATATATAGTTTTGATCCTTATCATTGTTAGCTAATCTTACAAAACCCTAATCATTTATCCTTATTGCAAGTCACCTTTGTAAGCAGTAATTTCATAGAAATATCATTGTGCTTTGTTGTTATTAAATGTATTGATCATCATTGTCTTACTTTGATTGAATTGTTATTCTTCTTAATCTTCATTATTCAACTTGTCTATTGTTTGTATTTGTTATTGAATGATTCAACAACTCATTTGTACTACAAATCGATCAAATGGACCAACAATATGGTATTAAAGCCTTAGTGCTCATGATTTGTTGAATTATTGGTTGTTTTTCTTCAATATTATGTTTTCATCAATTTCAGATCAAATTCATGTGAAATTTACATGGAATTTGATTGAGTTTTGTTGGTTATTGCTTGGGGAAGCTCTGTTAATCATCAGATCTCAAATCCATTGAGTTTTTGATGATATCAGATTGATTTCGTGTTGAAAAAGCTTTTCAGCTTCGTCTAGCGAATTTTCATGTTCATCCTGCGAAACTACTAGTTCTTTGAGCGAAACTATTTGTGTTATTCTCATTGAGGTTGTTTATAGTTGTCCTGCGAAACTAGTTTCTTTAAACGAATGTTCAATAGTGCTTGTGAGTGTTTAACAAGCGAAATTGCTGCCAAAAGTATTATTGAACGAAAGTTCAAGCTTGTTTCGTGCGAACTTTTTGGCGAAAGTAAGTTATTTTAGACATTTGGCTAGCGACACTACTGCAAAAAATGTCGGCGAAACTACAACTCAGCGAAACTTGCTTTCTCAGCGAAATTGTCTGCGAACTTACAATTCTTCACCGAAACTACTTCATTTTCAGCAAAATTGTTTTTTCTTTTTCTGAAATTGCTTCATTCCCAACAAAACTAACATATCAAAGTTAACCTCACTCACCCTAGCGGATCTTGAAAGTGTAGCTCCCAATAGACCTCCGAGACTCATTAACGGTGATAATTTCGAGGATTGGAAGAGATGTCTCAAAGCCTTTTTCTTCTACACTAACCACAATCAATGGGAATCAATTATTTCTAGTCCTCACATACCAACAGTCACTGTTGGTGATGTTGTATCTCATAATAAGGACTTGTCTACTTTCACTGAGTAGGATCTAAAGCTAATTGGTCGTGACAAGAAAGCTCTTGGAGCATTAACTCTCTGTCTTGGACCAGACATCTACAACCAATTTGCAGAACATAAAAATGCTAAGTCCCTCTTCGATGCTTTATGTGAATTCTATGATGGTAATGATGAACTAGTAAAGGATAAGCGCATTAAAGCAGAGAAGGAATTCAATTCCTTTGTGGGATACAAGAACGAGAGTCTCTCAGATCTCACAAATCTCTTTTTGACATTTTCAAGCACATTAAAGAAATACGATGAAAAACTTTCCAATAGTGAACAAGTTAACAGATTGCTAGACTCTCTCCCACCTAGTGGAGTCTTCAAGTAAGAATGCAAAAGCAGGAAAGAGGTTTCTCTTATTACAAGCTGATGGACATTTTTAATAAGCTTAAGTCCTTTGAGTTGGACATGAAGAGAAGGGAATTTAACCAGACCATGATGCCTACATCTGGTTTTACTAAAATGCTGCATTACTGTCATCCACTGCAAGCTCTCATATGCAGATATCGACTCATGGAGGAGTTAATATTGGTAATATTTCACGAGGTAGTGTTAGTGTTAGGATAGATCAGGCTAATCCAAAGGCAAATGTTGAATCTTCGGTTTCATCAAAGACAATGCCTCTTTTTGGTATGTTTGTTCAGAGCAATGAAGCCCTAGTAGCTGGAGAGTTGAAAGGGAAAGGAATAACAATGGAGGATATGTATGAGGTGGACCCTGATGACCTAGAAGAGACTAATATTAAGTGGCAAATAGATATGCTCACTCTAAGAGCTCGGAGATTTATGGAGCGCACTGGGTGAAAGAACTTTGGAGGCCAAAGATCTAATTCAAAAATGGGATTTGATAAGTCCAAGCTGAGATGCTTTGATTGTAAACAACTGGGACATTTTAAACGTGAATGTACATCACCGATTGTCATTGATTCGAGTAATTCGGGAGTTCCATGATTAACCACTGAGAGAGAAAAGGAGGATATGAATCACAAAAAATAGACTGCCTTGATTTCTAACGTTGATTGGAGTGTTGAGGTTGAAGAGACAAGAGCTGATATTAATCATGCACTAGTGGCTGAGATTGTTAAAAGAAAGGTGAAGGTAGAATGTGAAGATGAATTTGATGCATTTAAGGAATTCAAAGATGAGGCTGAGTTATCTATGAAAGAGAAAGAGAAGAAGGATGAGAGGATGAGAGGATTTAAATCTAAAGGACTGAAGAAGGAAGGAAGTCCATCCATTGAGCAAGGAAAAGAAAATGATGATGCTACTATCACTGTTGAGGAAAGCAAGTCAAGTACTCTGGTGTGCCAATGTGAAAAGGCCTTAGCAGCAGAAAAGGTGGTGATGGGACTTCAGTATGAGGTAATTTAGGATATGTGTTCTTCTTCATGCAAAATCAGATTATTTGGGGTTTACAAAGCTAATCGTTTATATATTGATAATGAGAAAGATTTAAAATAAATTTAAGAGGAACATAAAATCAATGAATCTAAATATTTTGTTAAACTAAATGAGGCTTTGAAAGAGAATGATCACTTAAAAGGAAATGTTTTGGAAAGAAATATTGAGAATAATACTTTGATTGAAAGAGTTGCCCTTGCTGAATTTTAAACAAGCAAACTTCAGTCAAAGTTAGATAAATGGACTATATCACGAATGAAACATGATGATTTATGTAAATCTCAACAGGGAGCTAGGATTAAAACAGGATTGGGATATGAAAATGTTAAGGTTTATTCTCCACCTAGTACATACTATTATTCTCCTATGCATGTTCCTCATCCTTCTAACGATTTGATCGAAACTGATACTAACAGTATGTCTACATGTTTAGAGGGTGTAAGTCCTAAGCATGTTTGTGAGGACTATGACTATGGACCAACCAGTGGGCTTGGATGCACTAGTCTTAGTACACTAGATTTTTTAGCATTCTGTCTTAGTACTTCAAATGACCATTCACATACTTCTGTAAATAAACATTCTTGTTCACATAAATACGGATCTCGTGGCATGTATGAGACATACAGTGACGTAGATTCTAATGCTGAATGTGATGAGGAAATTCACATTGATCATATTCCTATCTCATTACATAACAGACCTAGACTCAAACCACACTATTTCAGGTGTGGTCACGATGATCATTTAGTTAAGAATTGTCCTACACTACATCATTGTCATGTGAATAGGAATTCCTTTGGAAATAAATTAACAAAATTAGTTAATAATTTATTTTGTTAGAAATTTTTCTCGCCTAAAGCCAAAATTATTCAAACTTAGGTTCCTATGTCACCTGGTTAATCTATTCTTTATATTGTTGCGAGAGTCATCTACTAAGGTTGTAAACAATGTATGGCATATGGATAGTGGATGCTCCAGGAATATGACGGGGTTCAAAGATTTTGTAGAGAATTATGAAGAGGCTGAAGCAACCAAACACCCAAAGACCTTTCTGCATGCATGCACATGAGTACTGAAGTAGAAGCTTCGGAAGTTCTCACACCAGCAATAAGAAATACTCAAAGTGTGAAATCTTCCGAAGCCAAGACCAACATCTTCCGAAGTTAAACATGAAGTCTTCCGAAGCCTCAGAGACAAAGTCTTCCGAAGCCTCAACCTACGAAGACAGATTTCTTCCGAAGACTTTTACAACATGCTTTATCTGATGTACTTTTTCTTAAAGCTGGACC
>BJCM01065232.1:0-14656 GCA_018326385.1 Flaveria bidentis | reverse complement strand
ATAATATAATGGAACAAAATATCCTAATAAGTTGTTACAACACATATGCAATTTATTTAGAAAACCCATTTTCTAAATTGGTGTAGATATTTGATTGAATGATCATATCATCAATTAAATACCAATTTGTGTTTGCTAAGCTTGTTATTGGGTATAACCCGACTTGGATCACAACGTACTAACCGCATCAATATTCTATGTGTCTTGGGCATAAAGAATCCTACATACTTGGCCTACGTAAAGGACGTGAATACGCCAACACCACAACTGACCAATGTACCGGTTGTGTGTGACTTTCCAGACATGTTTCTCAAAGACTTACTAGGAGTGCCACCTGACCGCGAGATCGAGTTTCAGATTGACTTCATACCAGGTGCCCAACCTGTTACTAAGGCACCATATCGGTTGGCTCCGACTGAGAGGAAAGAGTTGATGGAGCAACTGCAAAAGCTACTTGACAAAGGGTTTATTAGACCGAGTATCTCTCCTTGGGATACTCCGGTCTTATTCGTGAAGAAGAAGGACGGTGGTATGAGGATGTGTATCGACTACCGTGAGCTAAATAAGTTAACAGTGAAGAATCGGCACCCCTTATCGAGAATTGATAACCTATTTGATCAACTTCAAGGTGCCAGATGGTTCTCGAAGATAGATCTTCGATCTGGCTACCATTAGATGAAGGTTAAGGAGCAAGATATTCCTAAAACAACTTTTCGCACACGTTAGGGACACTACGAGTTCCTTGTTATGTATTTTAGTTTGACCAATGTGCTAGTTGCTTTTATGGACCTAATGAATCGAGTGTGTCGACCAATGTTTGATAAATTAGTGATTTTTTTATCGATGATATCTTGATTTATTCCAAGAGTGAGGATGAGCATGCCGATCACATTCGAGAGGTGTTGGAGACGTTAAGAAAAGAGAGGTTGTATGATAAATTCTCCAAGTGCGCATTCTGGTTGCGCGAGGTTCTGTTTTTGGGTTATGTAGTGAATCCTGGTGGGATTATGGTGGACCCGACAAAGGTGGAAGTGAAGATTTGGTGGTTTATTCAGATGCTTCATACTCAGGGATGGGATGTGTGTTGATGCAGAGAGGAAAGGTTATAGCCAATGCATCCTGACAGTTGAAAGTTCATGAGGTCAATTGTCCCACTCCTGACTTTGATCTTTGCGTTAAAGATATGGAGGCACTATCTATACGAGATGAAGTGCACCGTATTCAGCCGAGACACATAGGGCCTTTTTGAATTATTGCTCGAGTAGGAGAGGTGACTTATAGATTGGAGTTACCAGATGAGTTAAGTGGAATTCACCCGACATTCCATGTATCTCATCTGAGAAAGTGCTTAGCAGACGAGGATATGATTGTACCACTAGAGGATATCGAGGTAGATGAACGGCTCAAATATGTGGTGCAACCAGTGGCGATCATTGATCGTAAAGAGAAGAGTTTGAAGAATAAAGTGGTTCCTCTTGTGCGTGTACAGTGGAAGCACAAGAAGGGATCGGAGTCTACGTGGAAGGCTAAAGAAGAGATGAGACAGCATTACCCACATTTGTTCGTGGAATAACATGTTTCGAGGATGAAACCTATATAATGGGGGTGGACTTGTAACAGCTGGTTATTTTGTGAATACTCAAACAAAAGAATAAAGTGAAGAAAAAAGAAAGAAACTATATATTACCCAAGTTAAGGGGTAAAAACTGTCAAAAGGACAAAAGGTTTGAAAAAGTGGGTGTAAAAGGTGATGGCCGCCCATCATTCTCTCTACACCCACAAAATTCGGATTTCTAGACAGAGAAAGTGCAGAATTTGGATCTTGAAGAAGAACAAGAGGAGAAGGTCGAATTCAAGGTAAGAATTCATATGTTTAAGATGTTCTTAACTGGTTACATCCTTGGTTGTGTGTTTATGTATGTTGTGTGTGTTCGGTTGTGTGTGTTTGGTGGGTTTTTGGTGTTTGAGCTCAATTTGCAAATGGGTTTGACAAAGTCTTACCCAAAGAGCTGCAAAGGTGAGTTCTAGAAGCCCCCCCCCCTTTTAACATGTTTTAACTAATTTTGGGGCTGGAAATGCATGTATGAACGTTTTATAAAAGTTGGGTTTTATACCCGTACGTATGTATGTGTGTATGTTGCAAGTGTGGTTTGATGTTGGACTATGTTCATGTTTGATGATGTTATGGTTGTGTTTCTATGGCTTATGCATATTTTAAGCTTAGAACATGATAGATGGTGTTTGGGGACCGAATTATGTTGTTAAGTGTGCCCTAGATTGCTCATCCGCCCAAACAGTAGCTCATACGCCTAAGTTTCAGAATAACTGCTTAAGTGTTGCAAATGCGGATTAGCATTGACAAATACGGATGAGTAAAAGTCAATGCAGGTGAGTAAAGAGGAAATGCGGATGAGCATTGACAAATATGGATAAGCGTTGACAAATGCGGATGAGTAAAAGTTAATGCGGATGAGTAAAAGTCAATGCGAATGAGTAAAGAGGAAATGCGAATGAGCATTGACAAATGCGAATGAGCATTGACAAATGCAGATGAGCATTGACAAATGCAGATGAGTAAAAGTCAATGCGGATGAGTAACGAGGAAATGCGAATGAGTAAAGATGAAATGCGGATAAGCATTGACAAACGTGGATGAACAAAGGTTAATGCGGATGAACAAATGCGGATGAGTAAGTTCAAGCAAATGAACAAATGTGGATGAGTAAGTTCATGCAAATGGTAAAGCTAACCCTTAAGGATACACGGAGGGGTTCCAACCTTTGTGACTGGCCAATGGTGTGGTACATGGTTTATAGTGATTACTCACCTCGGTGCTGGTGCCTGGCTATATGCGGTGTGGAAGTCATTTATGATCTTCGGCCCAGTACCAGAGTTATGCATAATGTTGGGGGTGTAGTATACAGTTGGGATCTTTTTCGCTTACCCCGGTACTGGTGCCAGGCTACGTGCAGTGTGGAAGTCAATTATGAACTTCGGCCCAGTACCCCATTTGTTTAGGGCATAGCTGATGACACTGATCCAGATAGTGATAAAGAGTGTGATAAAAAAAGAAAGAGTTTAAGAAAGTATGTGGTGAACAGTAAAGGAATATAATAATGATATTATCTATATGTATGTATTATGCATGATCACATACGAAAGTAAAGAATGGTTTTAATGAAAGTAAAGTATGTTTTACTTAAAACTAGAACTCACTCAGCAACGCTGGCTTTTTATGCATTTTTCCAGTTGCCAGGTAAAGTTGCTGAGGATGGCACGGGGCGGCTACTCAGCTCTTTTGGATGGCATCCATATTTATAATGTTTTTGTGTTGAAATGCAACATGTATCTTGTAATTTGATAACAATGTATTATTTTGCAAAAGCATTTTTAATGAAAATGTTATTTTTAATGTTTCCGCTACAACGTTTATTTCAAGTTAAACTAATTATATGTTTTATGAGCGATGATTGGCTAGCTGTAAGCGTCCCGGGAACGGGGCCTTACATAACATCAATGAGACTGAGCCTACGACAACCATTCCAATTGATGCCTCTCAAAGAGACATCTATATGCAAGGGCATCCAATGCGCCAAGAAACCACTACTGGTGGTGATGATGAACATACTAGGTATGTTATCTCATCTTTTATTGATTCTTCAAAAGAAGATAAGGGTAGTCTGCAACTCACTATCAGAGACCTACTTTCTAAATTCTCAAACCTTGAATCAAATGTTAAGACTTTAGATGATAGGTCTGCCACTCAACAACTTAAGATTGAAAATCTCATGGCTCAACGAGCTGAGAAACAGATTAAGAAGACTATTAGGCATGTACCAACTCAGGTTTCTTTAAGTTCTTCCTCTAGCTCATCTACTTCTCAAGATGATACTACCAAGAAGGGGGAGCATGTACATAAACAAAGATATATGGAACCCAACCTTGTGATCACAACTTCCCTTGATGCCATCTCTTCGTTTCATCCCACACAGCAACACCCTGTAATCATCTTCCCTCAACCACCTCCTATTACCATTCAAGTGGATCCAAAGAGGCTTATCGACCTTAACAGATTTTAAACCAAATTAATGATAAGATCCTCCTTTGAACAATCCTCCCCTAATGTAGTTGTTTCCTACTTTGGAGCTGAAGAGCTTCAAATGCTAAATGTACCACCTACTTCTGAGGAGGAAGTTGGTCAACCCAAATTCCCTATTGAACCTGAAATTAACATTGAAGGGGAAATATAGACTGATATCCTAGAAACCACCTTAAAAGGGACAGGTGGTATAGTTCAAATTACTTCTGAAGCAAAAATCCAAGCTGCATAAGGAATAATGAACTATCTTCCTTGTCTGATGATATGTTCATAACAGAGGTCATTCTTGATCTAGAAATTGACGTATATAGTGAGGACTTCCTTATAACTCCTCTATCTCAAACACCACAAGTTCATACCCACTCTCCCCAACCTAAATCCTCTAAACCTGAGTCTCCAAAGGCTAGATCTTCCTCTAATCCTAATGGAAAGAGGAAGCTCATTGCTGAGGAGTACCTAGAGGAGGAAAGGTTGGAAAAGCTCAAGAAGAAAGGATGCGTTGATATTGGGAAGTTGTTGGCTGCAAGCAGCAAAGCAGTAGAAACCGCTTAAGAAAATATCAACAATCAAAACAGAGTGGAGGTCATAGACAGGCTCATCAGTCTAGGAATAGACAAATAAGAAATATTTCTACTCCCACTTGATGAACTTGTGAAGTTAGAGAAGGCACCTTGCTACAAAAAGAAAAGGAGGAGGCAACAAGGTTAGCCATAGAGGAGGATAATAGGAAAAGGAAGGATAAGGTAATGTAAAGGGAGAGGATGGAGAGAATAGCCTTTCTTTGTAAAAGAGGCTACTCTTAAAAGGATCTAACACCTCATGATCATGATACGATCTTGTTTTTTCATCAAAGAGAAAGATCAAATCAACAAGGAGAGGAAGAGGGTTGCTAGTAAGAAGCTAAATGAGAAGAAGAAGCAGGAGGAAGTGGCACCACTTGTGACTACAAAGAAGGTGGGAGATAAGGATTGGATGAAAGCTTATCTCAAAGCCTATGGAGAAGTGGGTGCAATGTCTAATAAGACCCTACTACGACATCAGCGACATCAGTGACATTAAGGCTGACATTTGCTTAGGAAGAAGGCAAGAGGTAACTCAAAGACAAAGTGTTCAAAGGATAGCACCCAAACCACAACCTATAAAACATATGCCCACACCCTTTTATTTTCCCATCAAGACTAAACCAACAATTGAACTTTACACCCCTGAACCCACACCATCATCCTTACCTATATCCTCTCCCATTACTTCTTAACAACTACCACCACCACCACCTATCCTTAAACCCAAAACACAACCTTGAACCCAATCACTACCGTAACCATCTAAACCCTAGTCCTTAGAAGAGTTCAAGGAGATCAAAAGGAATCTTACCAACTACACAACTTAGAGTGACATTTCTTATGAGGAAGAGTCAATTCAACTAAAATACATTGATGGCTGTTCATGATCCCTCACAAGAGATGCATTCCTTAATCTACCAAGGGGAACACTAGACAAAGCTCTCTAACTTCTTGCAACTAACTCAGACACACTTAATAGAGAAAAGAAGAAGTTAAGAAAGAGACTGGTGACTCTACTAGACACTAGGAAAATGGACAAGCTGCCAACTAAGCCCCTCAATACAAGAAGACAAACTGTCCAGTGGAGGTTCGATGAACCTTCACACATCTTTGCTTTGGAAAGGAAGAATGGTCAAGTAAACAGATTTGATACATCATCTTTGCTACACACTAGCAAATTTGACATTTCTGAGTTGGCAGAGAAACCATTCTCCAATCCGTCCAATTCTCATATTGTTGCTCACATCAGAAATCATCTAAGCAGTCTTTGTCTTACTAAACTTACAAAGAAAGCCAAGACTAAAGAAGAGTTGAAATTGAGAGGAAAGGAAGGAGAAGAAGGTGCACCCAAAAAAGGAAGAACATACCTACAGATGGTTGAAGACCCAACTTCAGATCGATTAGTTAGATGGTAATATTACTACAATTCCCATCAACTAACTCACTTCAGAGGGATACAACAAAGAGTACATGTCATTTAGAGAAACAAATTAGATCTACTATCTACGAATGACTTATACAAGCTCCTCATCACTACAGCGGGGAAGAACAAAGAGACAGACAAATATCTGCTTTTCCTAGTGTTGAAGACTTTGAGGAGTAGAAGGAAGTGACTTTTTGGTAGCATCAGCCTAGGGGGAGTTTGTTAGATCATATGAGGTTGATGCAACCAAAACAACACTACGAGTATTTTGAAGTACAATTGAAGTGGTCTTCTGAAGACAAAGTTGCTCTTCCAAAGACAAAGCTCCTCTTCTAGAAGACAAGTCCATGATCTTTTAAAGCTTAAGTATGAAGAATTTCTGAAGGTAAAACTCAGTCTTCCAAGACAAAGTAGTTTTCCTTCTGAAGTATATGAAGAACTTTCAAAGGTAGAACTCAATCTTCCGAGACTAAGTAGTTCTCCTTTCGAAGTCTACACACTTAGAAGATCCAAGGCAAATTCTTACGAAGAATAAAGTAATTAAGACTTGCAGAAGGTAGGGAAGAAGTTAAATCTTTCAAAGTATGAATGGCCTCGGAAGAACCATGAACCAGTGGACATAAGTATGGCAAATCTGACATCCGCTGCCACCTCTAATATCCTGCATGGTGCTTTCCCACGTCCATGTAGTTAACCATACTTTAATCCATTATTCACCCTTTATCAATTAGTACAGTTGCAACCTTTAAATGGTGACAAAAGGTAAGTCTTCAACTAGTCATGACTACTTAATCTAGGATAGTATTTTATCTTAGATGCTTTACTTCTAGCTATATAGTATTTGTCTAGTTGTAAATTACAGCTGGTTATCCAAGTATAACCGGCTGTAGATAATAGTATATATAATTTATCATTGTAAATCATCAAACGATGCTCGCAAGAGTCTTGTAATACTGAGTTGAGAAGTAATATATACAAGTATCTTGAAAAATCTTTCTTGTGTTCATTAACTTATTATATTATTTGTCAACTTAGTTAGAGATTCTGCTTTATCAACCGAGTGAGATTAAGTGAGTTTATGAGATAAACTTGTGTTGTGAGACCAACACCGATCCTGCAATAATGTCTTTAAGATTATATTCTACAACCCTAAGACAAATTACAACCAAGTTATATTCAATTAAATACCCCAAAACACCAACACCCTAAAGGAAAGGCAAAACATGCTCTCACATAATCTAAACCCAATAAGCAATGGGTTGGAAGTTTAATACAATATCTATCACGCTTAGGTGCTAGATAAGGTAGGAGACCAAAAATACAATTAAAATGATAGCCATAACTCCTAAGATTATCTTGAATCAAAGTCTAAAATTAAAAATAAAAAGTATTTAATTTTGATGTGCAAAATGAGATGTCATGCAATCAATCATGATCAAGCATACGTGAGAATGTCCACAAGTTTCAAGCATAAACAATGCACATATCCATATTTAATTATGAAAAAATAGGTTCTAAGATAAATTAACTAATATGAGGCTAAAAATTAATCATTGATCAAAGAATGTTAATTTGTAACGAAAACTAGGTAGGTCAAGAGTTTCAATAAAAAGACGTATAAACAATACAACCTGAATGCTAATCTATCGACCTTGTCACAAAGAACTTCAAATCTTGATTGTCAGCTCCTTTGTCCTACTCCAAAAACTCTCTTGCATATTTCTTTTTGAATTTGCCATTTTTTAAAAAACCGCCCCTTTTGAATCACGTCTTCTCTTTAAACAATGAAGAATTATATCTTTTCTATACCTTCAGTGCACTCATATCTTCGTGTTAGGTAGTTGCTAATTTTAACATACACTGATTTCATAATTGTGCATTCTCTGGTTAATTAAATTCATTTCTATCTATCCATTTACATTTATCAACATGTAAATTCCCAAACATTTGATAAACAAGATTACATAGTATGGTAATGGTAAATTATGAAAAGACCATTAATATTTTATTAGTTTTAAATGAGATTATTAATAATAACCATAAATATTATTAATAACAACATATATGTAATCAATTTATAAAAAATTCCATGGTATGGTAAAATTAAATATTTACCTGTAATTTGAAATGATATTATTAATCACATATACTATATTAATAAGCATATGGGAGGGACAATATTGTCGTTTCACCCAAATCTCTTAAAACTAAGAGTTTTACCGCCTAAAATGCATAGTGTACAACATGTAAAGCACACTCCAAACAACAAGGAAGAAGATGGATTCAAAATTTAAAAGAGTCATTCAAGAAAAACTGAGCCCGCCCACACGTGTTGTTACCCCTGTCTAGCAGGCGGATCAATTGTGCCAAGACCACCACCATCAACCTCCTCCTTCTCTAAAATGCTTGCATTATGTAACACCTAGAAACTTTAAAAGAAAGAAAAAGTGAAGAAATAGAAAGAAAAGTAATACAACCTAAGTTGAGGGGTTAAAAGTGTACAAGGATAAAATTTAAATAGTATTTTGTACAAAATGAGCATGGCTGCCCACACTCCTGTACTATCAACCTTTTCATACGGTTTCTAGAGAAAGAAAGTGGAGAATTTCTGGTTTTCGAGAGAGAAGAACAAGAAGAAGATCGAATTCAAGGTATGTTTTCAATGTTTTGAAGTGTTCTTGACTAATTTTTAGTCTCGGGTTTGTGCTTATGTGCTTTTGAATGTTCAGTTATGTGTTTTGGTGGGTTATAGGTGTTTGAAGTCCAAGTGCATTCGGGTGTGAAAAAGTCATACACAAAAGTTGTAAGAGATGAGTTCTAGAACCCCGCTTTTACATGTTTTAACTTATTTTGGGGTTAGAATTACATTTTAAAAAGTTTTATTTATGTGGGTGTGTGTACCCGTATGTTTATGTGAATGTGTATGTGGGTATGTTGGGATGATTTATGGTTACATGTATAATTTATGCTTGGTTTTGATGTTTGGCATGATAGAATGAAGCTTGAACATGTTAGAATGATGAAATAGGGACTAATTATGATGTTAGTTAAAAGGTAGTTTTCCATGCGCCTAAGTCCCCATGCGCCTAAAGAGTTTCCATGCGCCTAAAGAGTTTCCATGCGCCTAGTATATGCCTAAAAGGCCTAACTGTTCCCATGCACCCAACAACCCATACGCCTAAGTCAGGCCCATGTGCCTGTATAGTGTCCATGCGCCTAGAATGTTGCCTAAATGATTAAGTGTTGGCCATACGCCTGCATAGTGCTCATGCGCTAAAAATTTTCCCAAGCTCCTAAGTGTTTCCATGCGCCAGTGAGGTCATGCACCTGCATAGTGGCCATGTGCCTGCATATGGCCAATGCCCCTAAGACTTAGAATTATTATTAAAATTTTAGGAAAAATGAAGTTTTGGGCTATGACTTAGGAAGTTCCCAAGGATGATGGATGATAATTATATGATGTCTTATGGTGATGAGTGAGGTTGTTATGCATGCTTATGTTATGTATGTTTATGCTATGTTTCCTTTATGTTCCTTATTATGTAAATTTGTGTCGCTTTGCATGGTATGTTATTACCAATGAATGTAAAGTATTATGTAATGAAAGCGGAAATTAATGATGATGATAAGTGGAACATAAGGAAGATGAATGAACGAATGAAAAGTCTTGCAAGCAATATGAAAGGAGGTTCACAACTCACTAAGGAGTTGCTAGCTCAACTATGTGCGGTTTAGCTAACCCATGAGGATGCACACATGGATCTTATCCTTGTGATTGACCAGATCTATGGGACCCTTTTAGCTTGCTCTGGTACTGGTGCGAGCACTTTTGCATGATGTTAGAAGTCTATTTATAGACTTCAGCCCAATACTAGCACTTGTGCATGATATTTGGGGTGTAGCATATGGCATTGGTCCGGATGTAAAGTGAAAGATAATGATGAACGTATGATGTGAAAGTGAATGAATGAATGTTAACGAATGATGATGAAAGATAATAAGAATATCTATTTGTACGTAAGGTGTACGATCACATATGAAAGTAAAGAACAGTTTTAAACGAAAGTAAAGTATTTTATTTATAAAACTAGAACTCACTCAGCAATGTTAACTTTTTATGTATTTTTCTATTGGTAGGTAAGAGTTACTGAGGATGGCATGGGGCAGCTACTAGCCTAGTTTTGGATGGCATCCATTTGATATTATGATAATTTTATATGATGTAATGCAACAAATGATATTTTGTAACTTAACAATGATGTATTATTTCGCAAAAGTGATTATTAATATGTGAAATGATTTTCTAAGTTATTCCGCTTCAGTATTTTAATAAATGTTAGAGTATGTTTAATATATTTTGTTTGATGTAAGGCCCCGTTCCCGAGACGCTTACAGCTGGTCAATCATCGCACGTAAAACGTATAATTACATTTAACTTTCATAAAACATCGCAGCGGAACATTAAAATAACTTATCATTTCATTATAAATTCTTTTGCAAGTTCATACAATCATTCATTACAAAACATCATTCGTTCGTATTACAATGCAAAAACATTATACAAAAGAATGCCATCCAAACAGAGCCAAGTAGCCGCCTCATGCCATCCTCAGCAACTTTACCTACCAACTGGAAAATGCATAAAAAGTCAGTGATGTTGAGTGAGTTCTAGTATTATAATAAAACATACTTTATCTTTCATTTAAAACCGTTCTTAACAATCGTACAAGATCATGCACTATACGTACACATAGATAATATCACTATTATCTTCCTTTACTGTTATCACATTCTTTCTTTAACTCTTTTTTTCTACATCACATTCTTTATCACTATCTGGATCAGTGTCATCAGCTATGCCCCAAAGAAATAGGGTATTATGCCGAAGTTCATAATTGACTTCCATACCGCACATAGCCTGCCACCAGCACCGGGGTAAGCGACAAAGATCCCAACTGTATACTACACCTCCAATATTATGCATAACTCGGGTACTGGGCCAAAGATCATAAATGACTTCCATACCACACATAGTCTGGCACCAGCACCGAGGTGAGTAATCACTATAAACCAACTATATACTACACCCACAACATTATGCATAACTCGGGTACTTGGTCGAAGATCATAAATGACTTCCATACCGCACATTGCCAGACACCAGCACCAAGGTGAGTAATCACTATAAACCATGTACCAAACCGTTGGTCAGTCACAAAGACTGGAACCCCTACGTGTATCCTTAAGGGTTAGCTTTACCATACGCAGTTGAGCTTACGACATTTTAGAGTCGTGCACCTCTGTACATATTGCTAGCAAGCCTTTCTATACTTTCTCTTTCATTAATGCATGCACTCTATCATTAGGTTCCTATTTTAATCATCTTCCACTTTACATTACATAATACTTTACATTTCTTTCATTAACATTCAACACAAAGCTACGGGAAGGTAAACATACATAACAAGAACACTAACATAATAATTCAAATCATCATACATATCAGCATGCATACACAACATATATCACACATACCATTATGCATAACATCACCATCATCATACATCATCATACTATACCCATCACATCATCTATGACCTCAAAAGTCAACTTAAATGAACCCCCGGGAACCTCCCAAGTCAAAACCTACATCTTCATTTTTCCCTAAAATGTCAGAATATATTCTAAGTCTTCATCCGCATTTCATTTTGTTCATCCGCATTTCTTTTTGTTCATCCGTATTTCTTTTTGTTCATCCGCATTTCTGTTACTCATCCGCATTTCCTTTACTCATCTGCATTTCTTTTTACTCATCTGTATTTCTTTTTACTCATCCGCATTACCTTTTTACTCATCCGCATTTCATTTACTCATCCGTATTTCCTTTTTACTCATCCGCATTTCCTCTTTACTCATCCGCATTGACTTTTACTCATCCGCATTTCCTCTTTACTCATCCGCATTGACTTTCACTCATCCACATTGACTTTTACTCATCCGCATTGACTTTTACTCATCCGCATTTCCTTCTACTCATCCGCATTTCCTCTTTACTCGTCCGCATTGACTTTTACCCATCCACATTTCCTCTTTACTTATCCGTATTGACTTTTACTCATCCGTATTTCCTCTTTACTCATCCGCATTGACTTTTACTCATCCGCATTGACTTCTACTCATCCACATTTCCTCTTTACTCATCCGCGTTGACTTTTACACATACGCATTGACTTTTACTCATCCGCATTAACCTTTGTTCATCCGCATTAACCTTTGTTCATCCGCATTAACCTTTGTTCATCCGCATTAACCTTTGTTCATCTGCATTAACCTTTGTCCATCCGCATTAACCTTTGTTCATCCGCAATTGGAACACTTAAGCAGTTATTTAGGGTTGGGCGTATGAGCTACTATTTTGGCGCATGAGCAGTCTAGGGCACACTTAATAACATAGGGCACACTTAATAACATAATTTAGTCCCCAAACACCATCTATCATGTTCTAAGCTTAAATCTTACATTCTAAGCAATAGAAACACAACCATAACATCATCAAACACATATATAGCCCAAAATCAAACCCTACCCACAACATACACATATAAACACATACGGATAAAAACCCATTTTTATAAAAATGTTCATACATGCATTTCCAGCCCCAAAATCAGTTAAAACATGTTAAAGATGGGTTCTAGAACTCACTTTTGCAGCTCTTTGGGTAAGACTTCTTCAAACCCATTTGCAAATTGAGCTCAAACACCCAAAACACACCAAACACACACAAACGAACACAAACAACATATATAAGCACACAACCGAGGATGAAACCAGTTAAAAACATCTTAAACACATGAATTCTTACCTTGAATTCGATCTTATGCTCTTGTTCTTCTTCAAAATCTGAATTCTGCACTTTCTCTCTCTAAAATTCGAATGATATGTGATGTGTGTGACATATGGGCGGCCATACCACCTTTATCCCCAACTTTTAAACCTTTTTGTCCTTTTGACACTTTTTAACCATTAACTTGGGTAATATATCTTTTCTTTCTTTTTCTTCACTTTATTCTTTTGTTTGAGTCTTATACAGGTTTCGAGGAAACCTGTATTCCTCGAACAAATATGGGTAATGATGTCTCATTTCTTCCTCATTCTCCCACATAGACTCAGATCCCTTCCTGTGCTTTCATTGTACACGCACAAGAGGAACTACTTTATTCCTTAACCTCCTCTCTTTACGATCAATGATCGCCACTGGTTGCTCCACATAATTGAGTCTTTCATATACCTCGATATCCTACAATGTAACAATCATATCCTTGTTTGTTAAACACCTTCTCAAATGAGATACATGGAATGTCGGATGGATTCCACTTAACTCTTCACGTAACAACAACCTATATGCCACCTCTCCTACTCGAGCAATAATTCAGAAAGGCCCTATGTATTTTTCGCTGAATATGGTTCACTTCATCCCATGTAGATAGTGCCTCCATATCTTTAACGCAAAGACCACAGCTGCTACCTCCAAGTCGGGAGTGGGATAATTGACCTCATGAACTTTCAATTGTCGGGATGCATAGGCTATAACCTTTCCTCTCTGCATCAACACACATCCCATACCCGAGTAGGAAGCATCGGAATAACCACCAAATATTCACTTCCGTCGGGTAACGACAAGACAGGAGCTTGAGGCAACCTCACCTTTAACTCCTCAAATGCCTTCTCTTGAGCTTGACCCCATACAAACTTCACATCTTTATGGGTCAACTTGGTTAGTGGAGAAGCTATCTTAAAGAAGTCTTGAATGAATCTCCTGTAATAGCCCGCCAAACCCAAGAAACTACAGATCTCGGATGGCGTCTTTGGTGACTTCCATTGCATCACTGCCTCCACCTTTGCCGGGTCCGCCATAATCCCTTCGGGATTCACTACATGACCCAAAAACTAAACCTCGGGCAACCAGAATGCACACATTGAGAATTTAGCATACGACTTCTCCCTTCTCAACATCTCCTCCTTCTTAACGTCACCAACACCATAATCCCTTCGAAATTCACTACATGAACCAAGAAAGTGGTATGAGACTCTATCATCTTTTCTTCTTGAACATGGATATGAAAGAAGAAAGATTGATCAGACTCACTTTAGAAGAGTAAGAGGAAAAGACTTGTTGTTAGTCCAGATCTATGTGGATGATATCATTTTTGGCTTAACAAACAAGCAGCTCTGCAAAGAATTTGAAGACCTTACGCACTCAAAATTTCAAATGAGTCCTATGGGGGAACTCACCTTCTTTCTAGGGGTGCAAGTCTAACAAACAGCAGATGGAATCTTCATCATGTTGGATCCTTTATGCCCAAGACACATAGAACATTGATGTGGTTAGTACGTTGTGATCCAAGTCGGGTCATACCCAATAACAAGCTTAGCAAACACCAATTAATATTTAATTGATGATATGATCATGCAATTAAATAAATACACCAATTTTAGAAAATGGGTTTTCTAAATAGATTATGTGTGAGAAAGAACAACTTATAAGGATAATTTGTTCATGGATATTAT
>BJCM01065226.1:0-10035 GCA_018326385.1 Flaveria bidentis | reverse complement strand
TATAACGTTTTTGCATTGTAATACGAACGAACTATATTTTGTAATGAACGATGTATTATTTTGCAAAAGTGTTTATTTAAAGGAAATGAAATGTTTGTTTAAAGTGTTTTCGCTACATGATTTTAGTAAAGTTAATGTAATTATATGTTTTATGTGCGATGATTGACCGGCTGTGAGCGTCCCAAGAATGGGGCCTTACAAATATGTAATCTCCCCCGAAATTTCTACGAATAAGCAAGATGTAGAAATTTCTAACTTGACTATATTGTGCGTTATGGAAGTCATTTATGATCTTCGGCCCACTACCCTCTTTGTGCATACGTTTGGGGTGTAGTATACAGATGGGATCTTTGTCGCTTGCCCCGGTGCCGGTTGCAGGCTATGTGCGTTATGGACGTATTTTATGATCTTCGACGCAGTACCCTCTTTGTGCATATGTTTGGGGTATAGTTGATGACACTGATCCGAAGAGAAGTAAAGAAAGAAAGTTAAAGAACAATAAAGGAAGATAATAAGGATATTATCTATGTGTACACATGATGTATGATCATTTACGAAAGTAAAGAAATGTTTTAAATGAAAGTAAAGTACATTTTGTTTTAAAGCTAGAACTCACTAATCAACACTAAATTTTATGTATTTCTAGTTGGCAGGTGATGGTTATTGAGGATGGCACGCGTGGCTACTTGGCTTGTTTTGGATGGCATCCATTATGTATAACTATGATGTTTTTGAATTGTAATGTGAGTAAATAATGTTTTGTAATTGTTAACATTGTTGTGTTATTTTTCAAAAGCAATTATGTTGGACCCTGAAAGGATCATACATGCCAATTCAATTGGTGAGTTGATGGTTGTTTAGCTGGTAATCCCATAAGTCCAAGTACTAATGTGGATGGAGAATTTGCAAAGAAGATAAGTGTTGGCTAACCGCATTTGTATATGCGGAAGACACAGAAAACATGCTGACAAGTGTTTGTTCTTCCGCATTAACAAATGCGGATAGCCTAAAAGAGATGCTGACAAGTTTTGTACATCCACATTAACTAATGCAGACGCTCGGACAAAAAATGCGCAAAGTGTTTGTTCATCTGCATTTGTCAATGCGGATGACCAAACACTAATGCTGAAGACAAAAGAGGAAATGCTAATCAAGATCAACTCATCCGCATTTGTCAATATGGATGAACAAAAGAAATGCTGATGAAGACTTAGACTAGTTATGATGTGTAGGTTAGGGTAAGTTTAGTCATTTTGTAAAAGGCATCTTGTTAGCCTATAAATAGAATAGAAAACCTCTTATGTGAGGTGACTGTTGAAAGACAATCAAAATATTTTTGTTTAGTCTTATGTTATCAAGGTGTATTGTTACCTGTTTAGTGCTCAAACCATAGCATTCATTGTAACCAATCACCTTCATTAAAACAAAGTGCATTTACGAGTATTTCTTGCATTAATGTTTCTTGATTGTTTGATTCCACCATACAATCATTAATTCAATCATCATATTTGATCCTTGAGTGAATATCAATCTCATAACCCAGTCTACTAGTATCAAAGCTTTGGATCTCGATTCTTTTTCAGATCTGTCTAGATCTGAATAGAACTCGATTGATCTGGTGATTGAGATGGTAATAGAGTGTTCTACTGCCTCTACTTAATAAACTACAGAAAACTCTTCAATAGTTACTATTCATCCATTCTCATCTTCAAGAACAAAGCTGTCATTTTCATCTTCAAAGCTGTGAAAAGTTTATAAAACAAAAAATTACAATAGAAACTCATAAAAAACATCAACATATCTGATTCCTTGAGCCTGTTTTGACTATTTGGACTAGTTGGACTATTTGAACTCAAAATTAATCTAATCATCATTCAAACAAGTTTAAAAACAACTTATTAAAATGGACTCAATTAATTTTTCAGAACTTGGTCATACTCCAAAACCTCCCATGCTTAAACATAAATCTGAGTTTAAGCAATGGAAAATCAGATTCATGAACTATATTATAGGTGTAGATCTGGACTATTGGATCTAAATATGTAAAGGTCCTCACATTCCTGTGACACTTTCTGCTGATCAAGTTGCCCTATGCAAAACCTCAAGAATACCCATTGAGGATCTGACTCTTGATGATGATGAGTACAAGAAGATAAAGGTTGATCTCAAAGCTTACTCTATACTCACTCAAGCACTAAAAATGGATGTGCTAAAAAGATTAGAAAAGTATGGAACTACAAAAGTTGTTTGGGATGCACTACTGATAATGTGTGAAAGCAATAGTGAAGTTACTGAAATTAACAAGGATTAGCTTATTAATCAGTATGAAACCTTTCATCACTCCAAGTGGGAGTCAATCTCTAAACAACTAAATAGATTTATGCAGCTGGTAAATGACTTAGAGATCATGGGGTTAACTTATAAAGTCAAAGATTTAAACAAGAACATGCTTCACAGCCTTCTAAAAAGCTGGAAACAAATTATGACAATGCTGAATAACACTCTTGATTTAGAGAGTACCACCTTGGATATCATGATTGTCATGATAGAAGCACTGGACTTGATGAGAGAAGCAAAAATCTTGGTGGACCTAGAGTTATTGAAGCTTACAAATTCCCGACAGATACTCACTCTGTAGAAAATGCTTTTATTACCGAAGATGATGAGTTTCTTTCTTCTAGAGATCAAGTGAAAACAATAGGTTTCATTGCAGCTCCACCAACTAACAAGCCATCAACATCATCACAACCAATAGGGTTCTCTGCAACTCCCTCAACTACTCCTGATGATACAAGATCAAAAGAGCAAAAGGCAACTTACAATGCCTTTGTCGCAAGCTTTGAAGCTTATCTGGGAGGCAGACTCACTTCTTCTTATCTGATCCAGGAAGACTTGGAAAAAATGGATCCAGATGATATGGAAGAAATGGATTTGTAGTGGCAAATGGTTATGATTGCAATGAGAGCCAAGAATTTTAGCAGAAAAGGAAGAAAGCTTAGTCTTAATGAAAACACCAAACTTGGATATGACAAATCCAAGGTGAAGTGTTTCAACTGTGGCATGACTGGCCACTTCTCTAGAGAATGTAATACTCCCAGAAGAAACAACAACTCTCAAAGGAATTCTCATAGCCAGTCATCTTCATAACCGAGCACAAGCTTTCACTCCAACAATCATCAACAACAGAATCATCATCAACAACACCAACAAACATATCAGAATCAGCCTCAACTGACTAATCAAGCTCATGAAAGCAGTCAGTCATCTTCAAATGCTCTTGTTATTAAGCAAGATGGAGTATGTGATTGGAGCCTGTATGCAGAAGAAATAAAGCCTCAATTCCATAATCATGCACTCATGGCTGACATCAATGATGGTCCATCTCCCATGCCATATGAGGTAAAATCTAACCTTTGTAGTGATAAATGCATTACAGAACTGTAAGGTTATCGAGATCACAATTGTAAACTGGCTGACAAAATAAAAGAAGAAAAGGTCAAGTTAGAGATGCTTAAGAGAGAAATAAAAGTCTTTGAAATCAAAATTAAATCTCTCATCTCTCACATTGAAAAATTGCATGGTAAAAAGTACACTCTTGCAGCTGAGAATGAGCAACTGACTGAAAAGTTAGCTCAATTAAAAGCTACACAAACACTTACTGAAGTGAAACTAGAAAAGTTACAATTGTCTCCAGTCAAGCTACAAGAGATGCTTGATTCACAAAAGGATCCCAAGGATATGTCTGGGATTGGGTATAACTCTTGTCCTCCACCTTACAATGACAACTACACTTTCATGCCTAAATCCGTTGCACTCAAAGAGCAAATTGAACCTAACACTATTGCACCAAAAACAATAGTAAAACAAGTCACAAATCCTCATAACAAACCAAATGTTTACATTGAAACAAATGAGGAGAAAATCAAATTAGGTCACCCAATTAAAATCAAGGAGTGTTCAGACAAGATAGTGAATGTCATCAAACCAACGAGCCCAATCAAGGCCATTGTCCCCTTTGTGAAATTTATACCTGTTGTTTCAAAAGGAAAGAAGAAAATTGTCAAGTCAGTGAAACCGTCTGCAAAATGCAGTTCTGATAATGAGATTAAATCTCCAAAAAATTCAAGCAAATCAGACAAGGTTTCAATGCAAAAGAAACACAAGAGCTCACTGATTTCAACAAATAAAATTCAGTCAGACCCCCAATCTTCAAAATTAAGACAAGGAGTAGGTTTTGACATATGTAACAAGGAGCATGTTGATCAGTTTGAGCAAGAAGTAAAGAAAGGGTTGGGGAAACAAAAACAACATAGAACAGTTAACAAAAGTAGTGTTATGAAGCAAACTACTAAAAAGGCTGATTTTGATTCCTCCCCTAAACCAAAGGTGGTGACTTAGTTGAGAATGGGTAAATCAACTAAGCCTGCTAAAGAAAAATCAGATTCAAGAAACAAACATATGTATTGTGACATATATGACATGTTTAATCACAAAACAGAAGAGTGCTTTATCAATCAATACTACTCTATTTGTGACATGAACAACCATTCCACTAAACACTACTATTTCAATATATATTGTTCAGTCTGTGATAAGAACAATCATAATACATCTAACTGTTACTTCAATCAGAAGGGATTAAGAATTTCCAAAAACAAACCCATCTCAATAACATCATTTGTGAAACCCACTGTCAAAAGTCATTTTCATAATAATCAATCTAGGATGTCTAGATCAAATAATGACATGAGTAACATGAAAGAATTATGGAAGATTCAAAGAAACAAACATCATAATATTAAGCAAAAGTTTGATCTTCCCAAACCAAAAATGATGTTGATAATCAAAAACAGGTTAAATTTCTTCAAAGAAATAGAGACCAAAGGTTTCATTACTCCTTTGACTCTTTAGTTGATGTTGATGAGATGACACAATCAATTTATAATCAGAAATCTCCAAGGACACCTCTCTCTAAATCACAATTTAGAGGAAAGTATCAAGAAGTCACCATCATGAAAAGGAACGGGAAACCCAAGACCACTATGGCTTGGGTTCCATATTCTAATTAGTTCTTTTGTGCTTGCAAGGTCATCCATATAGGTCTAATAGCGTATGGTATGTGGATAGTGGATGTTCCTGACACATGACTGGAGATCGTTCCCTCGTTTATGACTTCAAGCATGTACAAGGAACTACTGTGGCATTTGGAGGAGATTCACAAGGTGGAAGACTTACTGGTGAAGGATCTGTGACAAATAGGATGCTAAGCTTTGATAGAGTGAACTACTGTGAACAACTAAACTTCAATCTTCTAAGTGTGTCTCAGATCTATGACAAGAAATATTCAACTCACTTTACTGACCCTCATTGTTACATTCTGAAACCAGGGTTACAAATGGGATGCTAAGCTTTGATAGAGGGATTGTCATCAGAAATAAAGCAAGACTAGTGGCACAAGGTTACACACAAGAAGAAGGAATTGATTATGATGAAGTGTTTGGACCTATTGCCAGATTAGAAGCAATAAGAATCTTTCTTGCATATTTAGCATCCATGAAGTTTACTGTTTATCAAATGGATCTGAAGTGTGCTTTCTTGTATGGAAAGATTGCTGATGTAGTCTATGTGAGTCAACCACCTGGCTTTGAAGATCCTGATTTCCCTCATAGGGTGTATAAGCTTGACAAAGCCCTGTATCGTCTTCATCAAGATCCAAGAAAGTGGTATGAGACTCGATCATCTTTCCTTCTTGAACAAGGATATGAAAGAGGAAAGATTGATGAGACTCTCTTAAGAAAGAAAAGAGGAAGAGACATGTTGCTGGTCCAGATATATATGGATGATATCATTTTTGGCTCAACAAACAAGCAACTCTGTAAAGACTTTAAAGACCTTATGCATTCAAAATTTCAAATGAGTGCAATGGGGTAACTCACATTCTTTTTAGGAGTGCAAGTCCAACAAATATCAAATGGAATTTTCATCAATCAATCAAAATATGTAGAAACAATGTTGAAGAAATTCCACTTTGCTGATTATCAGTCTACCAGAACACCCGTTGATACTAAAATGAAGATAGGACCTGATCCAGAAGGCAAATTAGTGGATTAGACTCACTATAAATCCATGATTGGTTCACTTATGTATCTAACAGCCAGTAGGCCTGACATTATGTTTGGTATTTGTGTGTGTGCCAGATATCAAGCTGATCCTAATGAATCTTATGTGAATGTTGTCAAGAAGATATTCAGATATCTTAAGGGCAAACCAGCTCTTCGTTTATGGTATCTAAAGGAAGGAGACTTCAATCTCTATGCCTTCACTGATAGTGATTATAGAGGATGCAACTTCAATAGGAAGTCCACTTTTGGTGGTTGTCAATTTCTTGGTCCCTGACTGGCAGTGCAAGAAGCAGACAAACGTATCCGCATCAATAACAGAAACTGAGTATATTGCAGCATCAACTTGTTGCTCTCAAGTTCTATGGATTCAAAACCAGATGCTTGATTATGGTTTTAACTTCTTGCATACCCCAATTCACATTGGCAACACTGCAACTATTTTTATTATAAATAATCCAGTTCAACACTCTAAAACAAAACACATTGAAATCAAATATCATTTTTTGAGAGATTGTGCTAAAAAGGGGTTAATCAAATTGATTCAAGTTCCAATTGAAAATCAATTAGCTGATTTATTCACCAAGGCATTTGAACCTAGTAGGTTAGATTACCTACTTCAATCAATTGGCGTGATTAACCTTGAATAAATTTAAATCTTAAAAAAACAATTTAAAAATGTTAGAAAATCACAAAAAGAAGTCAATTTTAATGAAGAAAAGAATACTATGGGAAATGATATAATTACAGATGTTATATCATTCAATGTGCTTATTTTAAAATTTGAAAGACTGTCATGACTTACCAGATTTGTTGGTAGGCTCAACTTGGAAGAGAAGATACATGCTGTGATGAATTAAAGTCTTATTCAATAGTGAAACTCTCATCTCAGAGTACTGGTATGTATTGGCTTATCTAATTGTATGTGAGTGTAGTATACTAAACACACCAGGTAATGATGCTTTATGATTCTCTTTCACCTACATCAAAAATCATCTCTGTTTTGCTAAGCAAAGATCTGATGAAACAAGCACATAGTGCAGATGTATTGATCCAAAATATTCCCAATGAGGAACACATTAAAATTGGATGTATTTATAGAAGAAAATATTCTTTGTGAATGAACAAAAAGAATCCAATCATGGATCACATTCTAAAGTGAAGTGAAAATAATCCCAATATGGACCATCATGAAAAGGATCAAAGTAAAAGAATCCCAATGAGGATCTGTGAAAGTTAGATCTCATAACTTAAGTAACCTCATCAAGAAAGTTATGAAAAGTTCTACAATGAATTACATGAGGATGGTTGATCATTCCATACTTATGTGTGTGAGGTACAAGTTGAATAATCAAATCAACCAAAACTTGATAAATATCACATGCATTAAAATATCAACCAGGTTTGAGTTTAAGAGGATAAACATACCTTCAATCAATAAGTTCATAAACATGTCCATTTTATCACAAAAGAATGCACATGTGTAATGTAATATTGATATGATCCCTAACAAAAGGTATACCACTCTTCATTCTTAAATCATAAAAAACAAAAAAATTAGAAATATTTCATATTCAAAAGTTCTAAATTTTTAAGGTTTCTATCTAAATGTTGATATAAAATTTAGGGGGAGTAATTTAAATTTTGATCAGTTTGTATAGATATTTACTATCTTAAATTACTTTCTTAAAACTTTTAGAAAAATAAAAAAAAAGAAAGGTTTGTCTGTGTTGGTGCAGATGTTATACCATAGTATCTCAGCTTATGCAGATTCTTGGAAGCATAAGAAGTCCAAGATTAGTCAAACAGTGGGAAACTTGCATCACTTCTGATATACAAGTCAATCCAAGCAAGAATTGATAACCCCAATAACAGCCAACAACTTCGTAAGACACAACTCAATCAAAGACAGTTCTTCATAAAGGGATAAACCAAAAACAAAAACATTAAGTTTTGATTAAGTTAAAAATTAAATGCAGGTAAGTGCATTGGTTAATGCGGGTGAAGGTAACCCATGCATATAACCAATGCGGGAACTATTTATGTCATTTATAACAAAGTGAAACTAACGCGGACAAGGAGTTACTCTACCGCATTTGTATCAAACAAGTATACATAAAAGTTTGAAGTGTCAAAATCCTATGCGGACAAAGTGTTTTACTGCATTTGTTAATGCAAAAGACATTTTCACTGCCGTATTTGTTTTTGCTCATCCGCATTCTTGAATATGGGTAACATCAACACTTCCATGTATTTTCAAAAATGAATAAACAAGTGCTTAATCTCTTCTGTCACCATGGATGATGATCAAGAAATACAGACAACTTCACTTATCAGCCGTATTTGTTGAAGTAAATGTGGATAAAGGAATTTTACTATACCGCATTTGCTACAGTGGACAAATTCTAATTAACTTTGTTTAACCGCATTTTCTACAGTGGACAAATGCTGATTAACTTTGTTCAACCGCATTTGCTATGGTGAAAAAATGTTTATTAACTTTGTTTAACCGCATTTGCGACAGTGAACGAATGCAATTAAAGTTTTCTACTTCCGCATTTGTAACAGTACACAAATGCGAATGACCAAAACCTTTCCGCATTTACTACAGTGTTATAAAAAATTTGACCGCATTAGTTCTGAAACATGTAAAAACTTGTAAAAGCCATTATTTGACTATTTAAAGCAATCTCAAAAGGTCATTTAATATTTTTCAAATTTGAGAGACTCCAAAGTGCGACAAGCGAAACACATTGTTCTTCATCAATCATCATCACCATTAACAATCTGAGTTCTTAGATTCATTTCATCTAATCAGTCCTCATTTTTTATTCTCTACAACATCAGTATCGAACAAAAGGTGAAAGTCTTTAATTTTTGTAACCTAAAATGGCGGACTTTTGAACTGATAATGAACATAGAACCCTAGGTCAATAAAGGAAACTCAAAATTAGATTTGATTTAAGAAAAGATGATCATTTCCGACTTCAATGAACATGCTAACTAAGAAGAATAACAATCGACAAGGAAACTTCAAAATCATGTTCATCGTATGAACAGAGCATACCAAAAGTTGAAAATGTTGAAATCAAATCAGATGAACAAATTTGTTCAACTTACAACTGAGATGTCAATAGCTGGTATCAAACCTGAACTTGAAGATTTAAATCTCAGACTACTCAATGCTTTACCATCATCATGGAAACAAACTGTAACCCTACTAAAGCATACTAAGAAGTTTCCAATGGATATAGATCTTCTTATTGCAAAAATAGAATCAGTGGAGATTGATGAAAGCTTAAGGAACAATGATAGAGCAGCATCAGTGTCTCAATATCAGTTTGTTGCTTCTCCTGCAACCACTATAGAGAATGCATTCATGGCAAAGAGTGAGAAAAGTTCTGAAGAAGAGGGAGATATGTTTGTTGGAGCAGGATTTTTCACTGACTCATCATTTACCAGTGCACCTGCTTATACAACTCAGTCTCATTCTCAATCTCCTCCTAAACCACAGTCCCAATCATCAAATGTTCAAACAGAGACTTCTTCATCATCTAACTCTGCTAAATCTATCAAAGTTAAAAATGTGATTAACATCCTATTAGAGGATGAAGAGTCCAAAACTGCATTCACTGCGTTTATGGCCAATTTTCAAGCATATCAAGGTAGCCATTTAACTCAACTAGATTTTGTTTTGCAGGATTTATTTGAGATGGATCCTGAAGATGTTAAAGAGATGGACTTAAACTGGCAGATGGTGATGATTGCCTACAGGACTCAAAAACATTCTTATGTCAACAAGAAATACAAGCCAAGTGCAAACAAGACTGTTGGATTTGACAAGTCAAAATCTAGATGTTTTAACTGTAACAGTTATGGACACTTCTCAAGAGAATGCAAAGCTCCAAGGAATAAT
>BJCM01065213.1:0-10546 GCA_018326385.1 Flaveria bidentis | reverse complement strand
GGGTTCATCAATACCCGGGTACAAAAAAACCCGACTGGACCGAACCCGGTTTGAACCCGGTTCCGGGTCCGGCCCAAACCCGATTTGTGCATGACTACTTGAGCCCATATCACCATCTCATTGGTTCGTGAAGCCCAGAAAGATTTGCATAACTATTAACTGATTTGCATAAATCTTAAAGCCCATTAAATATTATTACTAACCAACTCTGCAAATCTGCAATAATGTAATAGTCCACTGTACCTCATGGACACTTTACAATCGTACTGATTTCTAACCATTAAAGCCCAATACAAAATAATAGTTCTTAGACATATTTACATTAAGAAACCGAATTCATGTAGGAAGAAACCGAATTTTCTCATGTTATAAATTACTCACATGCTCATTATCGATATAGGACCTAACTAGTAACAATTTAAAACTTCATTTGAAATAGTTTATTGTTATTAATCTATTTAGATATAGTGAGGTGGATGAGATATAATATTTACAAATATGTTTACTGAAGTGTAAACTAATATTGATTGTTTTGAGGGGAATAACAATAACTTATGTTATTAGAATCTCTAAGATCAAAAACCAAATTTACTATGGCCATCTGGTATTCTTTAACGTCTAGAGCGTTAATGCTGGCTCATTTCCGCATTTTAAAAAGTGGGGTTAACATCTCTCTCGTGTTCATATTGTTAAATCATCTGGTAAAGAAATCAAAGTGAATATTCCGACCTGCAAATAAAACATCATTGTATAATTTTAAGGTGGGATGAGACGCTCTTTCCTTCTTCCTTAAACTTCGATTCCATAGCCAACTACCAATAAAACGATGTAAAATTAGTTTTTCAATAAAGTCCCCTAGAGGGGTGGGGAGAGGGGTGGGCACTCATATTTCTTCTCAGAACATTCCTAGACATTTTTATTTTTATATATAATATATAACTAGGTTTATACTCCACGCGCGTTACGCCAGGGATTTGATGAACCCAACTTAAAAAACTTACAACATAAACTCAACTAAAAATAGATTAAATAAATGATTACATAACATTAAAAACCACATATGATTCAATTCAATGTAAAAAAAAGGACTATAACTGTCATGCCTAAACCTATTGTTTCATGAAGCAATATTTACCTTAAACTCAAGATTTGGTATCATTTAGCCCAATAACTTGTGTTTTTGCTGGACAGTTACCATTGAGTAAAAATAATTTTGGATCTGGTCTCTAGATTTATCTCTTTCGATCTCTCCAAGTACAAATTCAATTTTTAATGCCAACTCCTAACCAAATACACTTTGGACAAACTCATAGACCCAACGGAGATTGAAACAGACTCAAAGCGACACGTAGAAAGGTAAAACATAAATACCGACATTTGCTAGTTCTTCCCGGGATGAGTGTTCACCAACATCATGACTTTTTCTAGCCTCTTGTTTAGTTATAGACTTACTTCCTCTACGAATATTATTTGAGCAACAACGTATTTTGAGGCATCTAGAATTGATAAAAAAAATTTGGATAAATAAATAACTGGTTGATAATGTAAAAACTATATGCAGTAGTTTGAAGTGTTTTAACAGCAAAGTTAACAACATCAAAAACAACTTTCAAATGTAGCTTAATTGCAATGGTCCCTTCACCTGTCTTAGCTACAATGTCATTTACTAATCTTTCAACAAACCAACGAATTTTGTAAACTTAAGTGCAATTAGCATCTCTTTGTAGAATTGAATTCTACATGTGATATCATTTATACAAGTCCCTAATCAATCAATATAGTGAATTCGATAGAACTTACTTGAAGGAGAAGATTCCATCTTTTGATTATGAGATGATGATGAACTCATGATGATTAATCCGATTGAGAGTCTTGTTTGTCTTCAATTGATGGATTGAAAATGTTATGGTGTTAGGGTTTCTTTTCATTCCCTGATGAATGTATGTAGGGAGAGAAAAAATGATTGATTATATGACAAACAGACTCCTAAATCTTTTAACCACCAGTATTTACATATTAGCCCCTTAGGATATTAACTTCCATCAAATTATATACCCAAGTATTAGGACTACACACACATAACCCAAATAAATGCCAAATGTCAAAAGGCCACATAATTATTTCTAACATTCTCCCACTTGGCCCTTAGACCATTTTACTAAATATTTATTTGTGATTATTAATATATAATATAACATTGATTGGCCAAGTGATCAAAATTGATCATGTTCATTAAACCTTCTTATAATAATATCAAAACAAATAGATATAATCATTTGCATTATTATTAATGCAAGACCCCATCCATTATGACATTGATATCATTGCAAATTATAGGTTAGGTGGTAAAAATACGGTTTGTCTAAAATAAATATAATAGTATACACAATTCATAAGTATAGACAAACTTTACATATGAGTGAAGTATATAATAATATTTAAAGTGTCTACATGACATTCATATAAGGTCTTGCCTAAAACCCATATTATGTACATGATTAGTGAATACTTTAGGCGGTAGACCCTTAGTAAGTGGATCCGCTAACATGTCATGCGTACTGATAAATCCAACAATAACACTTTGATCCTCCACTCGTTCTCGTACAAACAAATATTTTGTGTCGAGGTACAGTCCAACACCACTTGAGCTATTACTATTTGAAAAGCTCACCACCGCGCTATTATCACAATAAATTTTCATAGGCCTCTGTATGGAAGTAAGGATTTTGAGTCCCTTAATCAGATTTCTTAAAAGCATCGCGTGGCATGTGGCATTATAACATGCAACATATTCTGCCATCATAGTCGAAGTAGTAATCAACTATTGTTTGTGACTCTTCCATGATATGGGCCCACCTGATAGCATAAAAATGTATCCCGAAGTAGACTTTTTATCATCTTTACACTTCGCAAAATCAGAATCAGTATAGCAGATAACTTCAAGATCATATGATCTCCTATAAGTCAACTTGTACTCCTTTGTCCCTTGTAAATATTGTAATACTTTCTTAGCAGCTTTCCAATGATCTAGACTAGGATTTGATTGATACCTGCCTAGCATGCCGGTTATATATGCGATGTCAGGACGAGTGCATACTTGAGCATACATTAAAATTCCCACAACGAAAGCATATGGTATAAGTCTCAATTGTTCAATTTCTGCCACTGACTTAGGGCATTGATAAGACCCAAAACTATCACCCTTAACTACAGGTGCAACAGATGGAGAACAATGTTGCATATTGAATCTTTTAAGTATCCGCTCAATATATGTTTTTGAGACAGTCCTAATGTCCCAACGCTTCGATTTCGGTGGATTTCTATTCCAATTACATAAGAGGCTTCACCGAGATCTTTCATATCAAAATTAGCGGATAATAATCTTTTTGACTCATGCAACGTGTCTAAATTATTACTTGCTAATAAGATGTCATCAACATATAATACAAGTATAACATATTTACTCCCACTCATTTTGGGATAAATGCATTGATCTACTTGATTTTTAGTAAAGTTTTGCCTTTTCATCAATTCATTAAATTTGATGTACCATTGTCGAGATGCTTGCTTTAACCCATAAATTGACTTATTCAATTTGCATACCATGTGTTCTTTGCCTTTAGACTCAAAACCTTCAGGTTGTTTCATGAACACATCTTCGTTCAAATCTCCATTTAAAAACGTAGTTTTAACATCCATTTGATGTAGCTCTAAGTTAAAATGTGCTACTAAAGCCATGACTATTCTAAGGGAATCCTTTCTTGACACAGGAGAAAATGTCTCCTGGTAATCAATTCCCTCCACTTGAGTATAGCCTTTTGCAACCAAACGCGCTTTATAACGTTCGATGTATCCATGTTGGTCTAACTTAGTTTTATAGACCCACTTACAACCAACAAGCTTAGCACCCTTTGGTAATTCAGTAAGTGTCCAAACCTTATTTATCTTCATTGATTTCAACTCATCTTCCATGGCATTAAACCATTGAGTTGATTGGTCGCAATTCATAGCCTCTTTGAATATAGTTGGGTCATCAATTTTACCCAAATCAAAATCAGCCTCATGAATATAAGTGACGAAGTCATCATAATTTATGGACCGTCTAGGACAAGAAGACCTTCTTAATTGCGGTTCTTGAGTCTCTTGTTCATTAACTTCATGAGATGTGACGGGATTTGATGTAGATGGTTCCTCAGTGTTAGTCGTATTTTCATTATGAGAAACTGGTGAATCAATAGATGGTTCAAATGGTTGACTTATAGGCACTGGTATATGAATGATCGGTGCCACTTTAGTTTTTCATGAGGATCTATTTTTCTACCACCATCACTCCCACTCAAGTTTGTAAACTCAAGGTTTTCAGCATTTCTAGTCTTAACAATTCGAGTGGAATGAGAAGGATAGTAAAATCGGCATCCTTTTGAACGTTCAGGATATCCAATGAAAAAGCAACTAATGGTTTTCATATCCAATTTCTTGGACTGCGGATTATAGCGTTTAGCTTCAGCTGGACATCCCCATACTTTAAGATAATTTAGATTAGGTTTCCTTCCTGTTCATATTTCATAAGGAGTCTTTGGGACAAATTTAGAAGGAACCCGATTAAGTATGTGGACAACTATTTTTAATGCCTCGGTCCAAAGATATTCAGGGAGATCACAATTAGCCAACATACTGCACACCATATCCATGAGGGTACGGTTACGCCTTTCAGCAACACCGTTTTGCTGAGGAGTACTGGTCATGGTGTATTGATTAATTATACCATGGCTTTTACAGAATTCATGAAAAGTCCCCGGACTTTGTCCTACATCGGTGTGTCGGCCGTAGTATTCTCCACCCCTATCCAATCTTACAATCTTTATTTTTCTATTTAATTGGTTCTCAACTTCAGCCTTAAAGATTTTAAACATTTCTAAAGATTCGGATTTCTCATGGATTAAATACAAGTACATGTAACGCGAGTAGTCGTCCATAAAGGTAATAAACGACTTATGCCCTACAATGCCAGCAGGGAAAGGACCACATATGTCGGTATGGACCAAATCAAGTAATCCCATACTTCTAGTAGAACCTTTCTTATTTTTCTTAATTATTTTTCCTTTAATACACTTAACACATTTTTCTTCAAAGTCAGAAAAGTCTAGTTCTGGTAGTACTTCATCTTTCACGAGTCGATTCATTCTTTCTCGTGAGATATGGCCTAATCTTTGATGCCATAGTTTAGATGAAGTTTCCATATTTCTTTTCCTCTTTTTACATACCAATTTTTTTACATTATAAGATAATAGGAATTCTAAAAATTTATGATCTAAACGTAACTTATAAAGATCACCATCTTCCAATAGACCATAACCAACATCATGGGAATTGAAACTTATAATACATTTACCATTTCCTCAAGTAAATACATAACCTTCACGATCCAGTTTAGGAGCAGAAATTAAGTTTCTAGTAATAGTTGGTACATATAAAGTTTCAGGTAAATTTAAAATGAAGCCTCCCTCCAAAATTAAAGAGAAAATCCCCACTCCTTCCACTTCAGAAACCAAGCCATTTCCCACTTTAACCATCTGCTGGTTTCTTGCCAGCTTTCTTATTGTACGGAATCCCTGTAAAGAATTAGAAATGTGTACAGTGGAACCAGAGTCAAGCCACCATGTATTACAAGGAACATTAACATTAAATGATTCATAAATCATAAGATTTAGGGTAATACCTTTCTTTGCTAGCCATTCTTTAAACTTTGGACAATCCCTTTGAATATGCCCTTTCTTATGGCAGAAACGAGGAGTGCCTTTAGTTATGCTAGTACTTGCTCCAGAGGTAGAGAACTTATTGAATTTTGACTTATTTCCCATTTCACCCTTGCCTTTGAATGGACCCATTTTCTTTTTGGGATCAAAAGTGGTTAGGTGAGCAACATCAGGCTTTTCTAGCTTTAGGCGTTCTTCTTCCTGAACGCACATGGCAATCAATTCGCTCATCTTCCATTTCTCCTTTTGAGTGTTATAGTTGATCTTAAAAAGATCAAACTGGGAAGGGAGAGATGTCATAATGAAATGAACTAAAAAACCTTCACTAATTTCCATGTCTAGAGTTTTCAATTGATTAGCCATGTCATTCATCATCATGATGTGCTCACGCACACCACTAGTCCCGTTGTACTTGGTAGTTAACATTCTGAGGATTAAGATACCAACATTAGTTTTAGAGGTACCTTTAAATTGTTCATCAACCAAGTCTAAGTAGGCTTTTGCTTTATTTGAATCAGGGATGGCTCCTCTAATGGTAGGAGAAATTGAATTCTTGATTACCATAAGTGACATTCTGTTAGAACGCTCCCACCAATCATCAGTTTTCTTTTGGTCTACCGTGCTATTATCGGTAAGAGGAGGGGGAGCATCATGTCTTAAACAGTAATCAAGGTCCATGAATCCCAAAGCCAACTTGACTTGTTTTCAATCCAAGTACCAAAGTTATTTCCATTCAAAGGTTCGATTTCATGCAAATAACCAGAACCTACTCGTAAGGTAGATGCTGATGCATGTAAAGAATTAATAATATGCTCAGTTATAGCTATACATAATATAATTAGGATACAAACATAAAATATATCAGATAAGAATATAAAAACCTATTACTAACACCAAATAATAGGCAAGAATACACATCATGCTCGATTATTAACATCCCGTTGGTTCAGTTAACAATTGAACTTAAAATGTTGAATTATGAAATTCAATAAACATACTTATCACAAAACACCGTTGGGTAAGATGTGATAAATACGTTTATTTCCATCGTCTAGATTATTAAAACATTACCGTTGGGTTTGTGATTTAATAATTTAAACAATATACTTTAAACAACTAAATAATAATGCTTATGTTGATTCGTATAACCTCACGTTGGTTTGGTTATTCAAATCATTATAGAATATCATTAAAATTTAGTTTAATTCGCCTTACAGCAGCAATATTTCATTCAAAATAATATTGTTTATTTGAATTTGCAAGAGATCATAAAATACAATACATCACATATGATGATAATGTATATGTGAACAATTTGTACAAATAACATGACATTTAAATTTTGAAAAAAAATTGTTCAACAAATCATGCATGTATCTCTCTTCTTAAAGCATATTACAGCCATGAAAAAAAAACCCATTTAATAATAGTAATAATTACCAAATGAAAATCCATGTTATGTTTTCTTAATGGTATACAGATGTCATTCCTTGAAGCCATTTTGTAATCATGTATCAATTTGTGAGACTTCTAAATACAATCATATATGAATTGGTTATGGCATGTTTCAAAATTTGAAAATTATAATGATGTATCGATTGCCGTGAATAAATTTGACAAACACTGACAAAGTAATATCGATGAAAATTTGAAAATTATATTTATCTAAACTAAATTCTTCACCGAAACTTCACATCGAGTATCATAATACCAATTTTAAAATTGCAAATCCCCTTTATTCAATTTATGAACATCATGACGGGTATTTTAACCATTGCTCTGATACCACATGTAGAATTGAATTTTACATGTGATATCATTTATACAAATTCCTAATCAATCAATATAATGAATTCGATAGAACTTACTTGAAGGAGAAGATTCCATCTTCTGATTATGAGATGATGATGAACTCATGATAGATTAATCCGATTGAGAGTCTTATGTCTTCAATTGATGGATTGAAAATATTATGGTGTTAGGGTTTCTTTTTATTCCTCGATGAATGTATGTAGGGAGAGAAAAAATGAAATTGATTATATGACAAACAGACTTCTAAATCTTTTAATCACAAGTATTTACATATTAGCCACTTAGGATATTAACTTCCATCAAATTATATACCCTAAGTATTAGGACTACACACACATAACCCAAATAAATGCCAAATGGTCAAAAGGCCACATAATTATTTCTAACACTCTCCTCTTTTTTTGAAAATCCCATCAGTTTGTACAATAATTTGTTAAAAATGAAATTTTGACTTTAACTTCCTTATATAATGTCACTTGCTGAATAAGAATAACATTTTTTACATTTTGCTATAACTTTGCAACTTTATATATAACTGGATACTCAATACAAAGTTGGTGATGGGAAACCAAATGAAATAATAGAGTAACAAATCCTCCATCTAGAATTTAGAAACTATAATACTTCCATCTAGAACCACATAAGTGTTCGACCCAAACCCGTTACTAACACAGAGTTTGCAAGGTTAGAATATTATTGGGGAGGCATCACATAGTTCTTGAAACAAAGTGTGATCTCATGTAAGTATTTAAAATATTAGTAGTACCTTAATAGAAGTCTCACTTCCAAGTTCTTTAATATAGGAAATATGAATTTGACTGAATGAATATTTCATTAATCAAAACTCTCTATAAATAATACAAAGATGAGCAACTATCTAGGAAACTAGTTAATGAGATACAACAACTTTCCTAAGATAAGGAAATTAACAATATTTACATAATAATTGCTATTACACCCCTGCAGTCGAATCAGGAGGTTGACGAACATTGAGACTGGACCGAAAGTCATCGAATAAGACACACGGTAATCCTTTTGTGAAGATATCAACAACCTGGTAGCGTGACGGCACATGCAAGACACGAACACACCCCCGTTGTACATGCTCTCTAACAAAGTGAATGTCAAGTTCAATATGTTTGGTCCGCTGGTGCTGAACAGGGTTACCCAATAAATAAATGGAGCTGACATTGTCGTAGTAAATGAGTGTAGCCTTGAGGAGCTGTTGGTTCAATTCGAGCAAAAGGTTGCGAAGCCAACACATCTCAGAAACAACATTAGCAACCCCTCTGTACTCAGCTTCCGCACTGGAACGTGACACTGTCAACTGTCGTTTGGACGACTAGGAAAGTAAGTTGTCTCCAAGATAGACACAGTAGCCTGAAGTAGAACGACGTGTATCTGGGCAGCCTACCTAGTCAGCATCAGTATATGCACGAAGAGAGATGTTTGGAGCAGGATTGAGAGAGAAGCCGTAGTCTGTAGTTCCCAGTATATACCGGATGATTCACTTAAGAGCATTCTAGTGATCATCCGTGGGAGAGTGCATATGCATGCATATCTGCTGAACGACATATGAGATATCAGGTCTCGTGAATGTAAGGTACTAAAGCGCACCTGCCAGACTGCGATAGGTGGTGGGGTCATGAAACAAGGCGGATCCTGATGTGGCCAGCTTGGGGCCAATGTTGACCAGAGTAGCAACTGGTTTGCAGGAGTCCATGGCAGCTCTGTGGATGATGTCTCTGGCATAGGACTGTTGAGACAAGAACATGCTATCACCAGTGTGTGTGACAGAGATACCAAGAAAGTAAGATAAGGGACCCAAATCCTTCATGGCAAATTCAGCAGCTAAAGATGTCATGAGACATCCACAAAGAGCAGTAGAGGATGTGGTGAGGATGATGTCATCCACATAGAGAAGCAGGTATGCGGTGTCTTGACCATGATGATAAATGAACAGAGATGTGTAAGACTTGCTTTGGATGAAACCTTGCATAAAAACAAAGTCAGTAAAACACTGGTACCAGGCACGTGGTGCCTGTTTCAAACCATAGAGAGATTTCTTCAGCTTGTAGACATGACCCGAAAATTGTTGATCCCGAAACCCCATGGGTTGATGCACATAAACTGTTTCCTCTAATATGCCATGAAGGAACGCGTTAGTAACATCTAACTGGTTGATCACCCATGAGCGTGATAAAGCCAATGTCAAAATGAGGCGAATAGTTGCCGGTTTAACAACCGGACTGAAGGTGTCACCATAATCGACGCCAACCTCTTGGCTGCGACCATCACAAACCAGTCGAGCTTTATACCTCTCCAAACTACCATCCGATCGAAACTTATGTTTAAAGAGCCACATACACCGAATAATATTCATGTTAGGTTGACGAGGAACTATCTCCCAAGTCTTATTTTTAATAAGTGCACTAAACTCATTGTTCATGGTGTGGAGTCATTCCGGTGAAGACAAGGCAACCTGTGGGGATTTGGGAATAGGCACGATAATGGCGGTGTGGATATTGAAATGGTTCTTGGGTTTGGTGATACCATCCATGGCACGAGTGCGCATGGTACAGGCCGGTGGTTGCGGATCAGGTTGAGGTGTAGGGGTCGAAGTGGGCTGTGGGGCCGTAGATTGGGGCGGTGACGGTGGGTGAGTAGTATGGTGGGCTGTATGGGAAGGTGGGTCAGGCCGTAAAGAGAAACCGGGTGGAGTATGTGGGCTGGTTGTTGGGCTAGTAGGCCGGCCAGCAGTGGGCTGGGCCGGTCGGGATCGATGGGTTTAGGTGAGGGTGGGTTGAGGGAGAAGAGCCGAGGGAGTAGGGTGTTGGTTGGGTGAAGGTGTGGTATTGGGCCGTGTGTTGGGTGGGGAAGGAGGGCTAATATGATCCCATGAGAGAGGGCTAAGCACACTGGTTAGGAAGTCATAGGAGTCGAGTTGGGTAGGTAAGGTGGTAGAGAAGGGAAAGATC